>CATIXQ010000005.1:19842136-19854772 GCA_949711755.1 Leptidea juvernica | reverse complement strand
GGGCCGGTTGGCTATATCTAAATGGCCAGCCGGCTAGTGCAACTGTAATGCGGCTACAGCAGCGCGACACGACGTGCAATACAATGCGATTTAAATACCGGAGTGGTCGCATGTACATTCGACTGCGCAATGTCTGTAGATCAAATCGCAGCTGGTAAACCGCATAATATTGTAACGATATTCTTATGAAAAAAGTAGCCCGCTGAGTTTATTGTGCCCGTTCTCCTCAAGTCTGAGGCATTTTTCGAATGGGTGGTACTTTTTGACTCTAAATAAGTGATTTCATAGCTTATTTTGAATAAAAATACTTGAATTTGAAATTGAATATCACCACATATTATTAAAAGAGGTAGATATGTTACTAGCGCGCCAAAAATCAATCGCCTAAATTGAGTCAATTGGTTCCTTTTGTCTTACTTGTTCTCTCGATACGAAAACGGTACACACGCGTTTGTTGTTGACAGACTTGCTTACAATATATTGGTACAATGCCGTCTTGTGTTATGAGAAGATGCACTAATTACGAAAAAAATCATAGAATAACATACCACAGTTAAGAAATCATGAATTATAACATTTTATTTGATTTCATTATTTATCTAACAAAATAAATATGTTGCCATGACAGCGCCGATCGCCACCAAGCCGATCATAGATTAACGTACAGAAATGACAAAATATTGATGCTGTCTGTTGCGGGATGATCGAGGTAGAATATTTTAGGAAATGATGTAAAAAAGTCATTGTTGCAGTGAATGTAATAATTTTTAATAAACAAGTGCGTATATAGGTAGCTGAACTATAAAACTGCTAAAACAAGTTTTAGGGTAGGTAGCGGATGTAGATAGTGAGTGCTATTTGTTTACGTAGGAGTTTTTTCAGTAACACTGTCCCTTTCACTATATCCCTTACTAACTACAGAAGAATCAATGGTTCATTTTCTTCTTCTCCCATTACCTTATTGTAATAAACCCTCAACAAAAAGACATTCATAAATAATATAAGATACAAAAAATAATAATTGTAATCTTAAAACGTTTTGGGAGCCTTTGTTAGTAAAATTGTAAAAATGGATGAAAATGGGACCCTTACTGTAGATACCTTTCGGTTTTGTTTTGGTGTCTGTATGAATTTTATTATTTTATGTATAAATAATTAATGTCATCAATGTGGCTATATATTATAATCAATATTAAATATTTTTTTTATTAAATCAATGACACATTATCTACCTAATTTGAATGCAGTTTTACTTCTTTGTAGCTTTTACTACACGAACTCATGAATGAATCGCAATTTAGGCATAAATCACGGTGTACGGTAAAAAATCATATCTGATGATATAACTGTATTTTGTCTATACAAATACGAAGCAATTAGCAAATTAGAGTTATCTATTTTTCGCTTGCGATAATTGCATTTACTATCCTTCTTTGACGTGTAATTGTGATGTAGTGTGCTATTGCAATGTGAAATTATTCATGTGTGCGTTAGTGTATCATTTTCAAACACCGAATGTTGTCTACGTAACATATCTATACTTTTAAATATCATTGATATAATATCCAATATAAAGTAAAAAAAAAAAATATGTATTAAGGTATTGTTATATAAGCCAATTAATTACTAATTCTAGTTACAATTTTTGTTATTTTTGGAATCGGTGTCCTCCCGCCGTGGCCCCACCCTCGCCTTTCGCCCTGTCACGTTGCACGGGCAACACAAGTACATCTCACCTACATAGTTTTAA
The DNA here is from genome assembly GCA_949711755.1 of Leptidea juvernica. NCBI lineage: Eukaryota > Metazoa > Arthropoda > Insecta > Lepidoptera > Pieridae > Leptidea > Leptidea juvernica. The sequence continues at coordinate 19,853,022 of CATIXQ010000005.1, read as the reverse complement.
ACCTACCGTGGCTGACACCGTCTCCAAAAATAACAATTATTGTAACTAGAATTACATTTTAGAGACTGAGCGTTTGGCGATTAAATAAAACAACTGCTTGACTGTGAGGAATATGTGGAAGATATTTTTTATTTGAAAGTTACATGATATATATATATATATACCAAATTCTTAAAACTAGTTACCCAATTACAATTGTTACTTAAAAATATTTACAATTTCAGAAAATACACACCAATACTAAAGCTTACATTTTAACCAATAGTAAAACGTTTCATTCAATAAGAATTGAGAATAATATTATGTGTTCTATCTCGCTCTAAAACTAATGCTTTGATGTACAGCATTATGAAATGGTTCTTATCAGAGCGAATCTTTCGGCATACGATTATTACAGTTATTATGCATGATTAATATTTCTACGATCTATAATGCTACGTTACAAGTTAGATATTAGACATTTGTATTAATTGATATTATTGGTTGTAGGTACAGCTACAATATAAATAAACTAATTAGATTGTATAAGAAAACGCAATTATTTTTTTACTTTTTAGTGCACATAATATATAATAAATATAAAGTAAAGTAATAAATAGTTTTGAAATAGTGTGTTTAGTCGGTTGTTTTTCGTTAATTTCTAATTTTTAAGTAAATCTGAAGTACACTAACTATTTGCCTATGTAAACGTATACCTAAATATATGTAAATTTACTAAATTTTACAATGCAGCAATGAACATAAGCGCATTGCAATTTGATTACAGACAGTTAGAAATTCTGTCACAGATCGCATCCTTACTGTATGTCGTTAAGGAGTTCCATTGATCATCTTTTTCGGCCACGACAATTACTTGACCATAACGACGTAACGGTAGGTGACTCAAATATTCGGATAGCGTAAAAAATATTTGCCTGAGTATCGTTAATTTGCCTAAAAGAATTGAAGAGTTCCGTTACTTTGCCATGGATTCTATAATCAGAACCTAATCATACTCTCATCAAACTACCTAAGAAGTATATCCTTTCCAATAAATATTGCTTTATTCGTAAACTTGTCGCGCACATACTAGCAAATTAAAGACTTTTATGGTTTTCTCGTGGATATACTTACATTGTTAGACCTAGACCAAATTGCAATGGGACCACACGGGAATGACCAGCATTCAAATAATTTCATAATTTCAGCTGTCCAATACCTATAAAATGGAAATGTAAGATTATGCTAGGCTTACACTCAGCTAAGTTTTACGTAAGTAAAGTCTGAGCATACCTTACCTAGTATGTCTTTTAGCTATGTCTTTGTGTGTGTCTAGAGTAAAAGTGTTCTGTGGTGTAGGTACCGTGTAGGTATGTGTTTGACTTTGACGTTTGATAAGTGTTATGGTAGTTGGTCTATACTGAATACGCTATGCTATAGTGTAAATTTTATTAAAAATTAAAACTATATTTTCTCTCTTTAACTGTGTATTTCTTATATTTATGATAGGAATTTATTATGTACAATACTTGTGTTTTTGAACATTTTATGAAAATTAAATTAGTCTCTAAGTGTGAACTTTGATAGAGACTCCTATAAAATGGAAGCCGGCGATGGGAACCACATAAGTCTTATTCTTTCTCAAAGGGAAATTTCGAAAGTATCAAACGATGTTGCTGGAAAAATCAACAAATACATAAATCAGAAGTGTGAAGAATACCTTGCAGCGAAAACTTCATTTGAAAGTACCAAGTCACAGATCGGTAAGTTTTCGGCAAATTCTCATCTTAAACAATTGGATATTAACCGTAATGTCTTTTATTGTTAAAAAGTATTTGAGTTTTCTTAAATAACGCGAAGTATGTACTATGTAGATTTACCAGTTTTGTCATACAATGAATTCTGAAGTATTTTTGTAACTTTTGAATTAACAAGTCACAGTCGTGACTATACAGTCAAATGTGTCCAGGTCTTTACAAAAGAGATGTTGGAGGGTATAACGGGGACTCTTGATGAAAAATAATTAACTGCACAACCTGGCTTCAGACGGAACTTCAGGACAATCAATATCATCCACACTGTTGAAGTTATTAACTGTCAAGATTATTACAAATTCCAAAAACCTTTGTACATAGCCATCATTGGTTATATAAAAGCATTTGACAAAATAAAGTATACCTTTTCCATATAAAAAAACCCATATGCAGTCAAGGCTGAGTTTACAAAAATATGAAGGAAGCAAATAAGCTTTGTCATACTAGAATCAGAAGGCCCACCCACTTAAGATTTGCAAATGACATTATCCTTTTTGAAGAAAACCCTAAATACTTGAATGATGTTGAGAGCTAATATCTGGTGAGCAAGGAGTAAGGGCTAGAGCTGGATTCAAAGAAAACTAAAATTAATAACAAACAGATAGGAACTAGAAATATCAGAAGATGGAAAGCAAATATAATATGTAAGTAATTAGTAGTCTACCCCAGCCAAATAATATTTCCCCAACAACCAAATGGAAAATGAAATTGAAAAATTGATGCACATGGTTGAAATAAATATTGGGAACTAGCTGACCCGACAGACATTGTTCTGTATATAATAAAATAATGTTTTTATTTGAATTTGTCAATAATACATCATAACATAAAAAATTACTTTGTAAAATATGCACCCTGCTGTCGTAATGAAATTGTTTCACAGCAGAAGTGTCAAAGGAAAAATAAATTAGTTGTGTTTTATTTAATTTAGCAGCATTTTCCTATTTATTCACCTTTTAAACCTTCTCTGGACTTCCACAAATAATTCAAGACCAAAATTAGCCAAATTGGTCCAGCCGTTTTCGAGTTTTAGCGAGACTAACGCACAGCAATTCATTTTAATATACAGGGTATCCCAAAGTTATGGGAAATGAAGGGAAAGTACTTTAAATATCGTAGATAGGGTATTTTACTGAAAGAAGACTTTATGTTATTTTCAAAAGTTAGTAATTCTACATTCAAAGATTTTCTAAAAATTACTTGCCTCATCTGGGAATCGAACCGACTTAAATGTAAAAAAAAAACACTCCTACTATTATGATATGTAGATATGAGAAAGTAGTCAATTAAGTGGGTATTTTTTTGTAAATTAATTAATTAAATGCTCAAAATGTGACCCCTCCTGTCTTACGCAAATCGCCAATCTTTTAATGAGTCCCCTGCCTTTTGACTTTCTTATCATTTTATGGTGAATACTCGATATGATATGGCACAATTCTGTTTGTAACTCAACTCGCCCACATTCTCGTATCACTTTTAAACTAAAAAAAACTATGCTATAAAGTATTTTAATTTTGAAGTGGGTATTTATTTACGAATAATCAATGCTATCTATGGAATGATAATATCTCTACTTTGCGAATGTTGTGTCATCAATAAATAACTTTCTTGAAATTAGACTAAAATATTTTACATTGCTCCTTTCTTTTAAAATACAATGTTACTTAAGAAGAGTTATTAGTTTTTCGCCATTCTTTTGATTGGCATCATAAAAGCAGAGGTGTTTATTTTTTACATTTAAGTCGGTTCGAGTCCCAGACGAGGCAAGTAAATTTTAGAAAATCTTTGAATGCAGAATTACTAACTATTAAAAATAACATAAAGTCTTCTTTCAGTAAAATACTCTATCTACGATATTTAAGGTACTTTCCCTTCATGTCCCATAACTTTGGGACGTATATAGATAAAAATAAACTTGACTAAAGTATGGCTGTGAAACATTGACAACTTATAAAGAGGAACATAGGATGATCTAAATTTAGGAAAAAATCAGTAGATCTGGGATCAAAGCAATACTAGGCTCATAATATTCTCTTATAGTACTAGGAAGTGGAGACAAGCAACAAGAAAAAAATGTTAAGAGACCGGAAGAATACCTATGAAGAGGTGGATGGATGAAATCAAATTTACTGCTAAAATAACAAGTTAGAGGATACTTATACTAAGGCGCACCAAACTGGGAGACATAATCAAAATTTCTTGTTTTTCATATTCTAAACTTAAATAAATCTAAAGCAAGCCAGTACTTAAAAACATTACCGATTTCTATTTTCCTTTTCTTAATTTCTAAATTTTGATCACTTGCCTGTCTCAATCAAGTTTATGCAATAATCAGAAATAGCGAAACATCATTTAGGCCCTAAATGATGTTTCACTATTTCTGTATAAAAGTAGAGCTAGAAAATATAAATCAATTATTTGCAGTGTAAGTATAAGTTATTACCTACCTACATTGTTAATTCAAGGCATAACAAAATAAATACCACATTTGCAATTAATTGTATTGCGGGTGCAACCAACTTGAGGCATTATGCAACAGAGTATCAATCTGAACCATTTGCTTGCATGTAACATGCAATGTAGGGTTCCCCAAACTCTGTCTTCAGTCTCTTTTTACATTAGAAGTGTTGTAGTACACTACAATAGACATGAATATCCAATTGTACAATCGGCATGGTCCATAAATTTTTGTTACAAATTTAATTTGTATAATTAATATCTAAAGTGAATGATATTTTTTTAAAATAACAAATTGTATATAATAGTATTGATTTTTATTTGTTAAAACTTTTAATAAAATATGAAAATACCTAATCAACTGTTTTTTTATGTGATCCAAAATTATTATTGTTATTAAACAGCTTTATTATTTATGTTTTAAACAAATATTTTTTTTGTTAAAAACAAATATTTTATGTATTTATTACACAGTTGTCTCTTGTTATTTACAGATGAGAAAATCAAGAATTTAGAAGATACCACTTTAGAGAGCAACCTTAAATATCAAGATGCTGCCAAAAAGTTATTGTTTTCTGAAGAGACACTTCGTGAGTTGGAAAATAAGCTTAATATAATTACCGGAGAACTTCAAATTTCACAGAGCAAAGTTATAGTTTTGGAAAATGAGTATATGTCTATGAAAAGTGCAAGAGATACTGCAGTGGATGAAAAAAATGATCTAGCACGAGTAGTGGACAGGCATAATTTGGAAATTGAAAGGCTAACTGCGAGCGAATTGTCACTTTCTCAACAATTGCGTGTAGCAATCGATTCTAAATGTGAAGCGTGGGCATTAGCAGATGAAATTAAAAGTAAAGAAAATGTACTTCAGAATCGCGAGAAACAAATAGAACAGGAAAGGACTTCATTAAATTCGCAAATTCACAGTTTAACTGAGCAAGTTAATAGGCTTACATCTGAATTAGAAACAGTTCGACTTAACAACACTTGCAAGATTGTAGATTTAGAAACACAGCTTGCAACAAAAGATCAACAATTAAATATTGCTACAGATCAAATTAACGAGCTCAACAAAGTAAACAAAGATCTTACCAACCAAGTTGAAAAATTAACACACAGGTTAAAAGAACGGGAGGATTTTGAAAATAGGATGGCAGATAACTACAAAATGGAATTAGATGCAAAAGCGAAATTAGCAGATTTGTTTAAAACAATGCATGAGGATTCTGAAGCGAAAACAAAAGAGCTAAATGAAACTATAGCAGAATTACAAAAACAACTTAATGAAGCTAGTGAAAAATATGGTGAATTAGAAACCAGATATAAACAAGTAGAATTTGATCAGAAAGAATTAATAAGAAAGAAAAATGAAAAAATAAATTCCCTGGAGACGGAATTAAAACATAACAATGATTTACTAAAAGCTTCTAACACACAAAATTTAGAAACTGCTCTGAGCAATCTAGCACCTTCTGCAGCTACCACAAGTAGGCTTATTAAATCCGGAATGTCCTTGACACAAATTTATTCAGAACTAGTAAAAATGTCTGATGAACTTGCTCAAGAAAAAGAAAAAAATAGACAACTCAATATTGCAATGGATTCAATAGCCCAAGAACTTGCGGAAAAAGCACCACTTTTAAAGAAAGTTAAAGCTGAATATGTAGAAGCTATGGAAAGCAAGGATGCCTTGTCTCAACAAATTGAATCTTTAACTATTGAGTATAATAGACTTAAAGATGATTATAGTGAAACAACCAAGATTGCAAATCACTATAATCGAGAAAACACCAAGCTTAAAGGTGAATTAGCAGACCTAGGTAGACAGGTGTGCTTCTTGTTGAAGGAAATTGAACACAGCAGAGATACTGTCATTAATGGTGATCATGAAACTTCACAGAGTACTACTTCAGGCTCGACTGATTTGGATAGTTCTCGCAATATATCAAAAACACTAATAACATTTAGTGATATCCAAGAGCTACAAAGTAATAATCAAAAACTTCTAACCATGATAAGAGAGCTATCTGCTAAGCAGGAAGAATTAGAACAGCAAAAGGAGCAATTTCAATGTGGTTCATTTGAAGATAAAATTGAGAATTTGAAACAAAAAGTTGTTCAATTGACAGAAGCACAAGATCAACAAACCAAAATGGTTAATGCTCTTATCAGACAAAGAGATATGTTCAAAAAGTTGTATCATGATCAAATGAAAGGAAAACGACTTGAAGACTCTGCCTCAGAACAATCTGGATTAATAAGTGATATACCAACCTATTTGGAAATAACTCAAAAAACAACATCACAGAATATTGAAAATAATGAAGTAGAAATAGAAACTAAATTGAAAGAGACAGAAAAACATTTAGAAATGTTGAAGGAAGAATTTAAATCATATAAAGAGGAGAAAATTACAACAGAGGGGATGCTATTTGAACAGGCTGAAAGTATGAGACAGGAGATAGCAAAGCTAACTGAAGCTAATAGTAAGAGCGCTTCTACATTAAAATACAACAATGAACGTTTAAAAAATTTACAGACGAATATTGCAACATACAAAAAACAAATATCAATATTGGAAGAAAAAAATAAGGCCTATAATACAACTATCGCCAAGCAAGAAATTTCCTTGCAACAATTGAGAGACACAACATTAACAACTCAAGGAAAACTAGCAGCTGCTGAGGTACAAATTGAAAATTTGAAGACAAGTAATAAATTACTTAAAGATATTGAGCTGAGACTTCAAACTGAAAAGGAAGCGTTGAACAGAGAGAGGCAAGGGCAATGCATGTTGCAAAAAAATCTAGAACTAATAAAAGTTAGTTTAGAAAGAAATGATGCAGAAAGTCGCATGCAAATCGAATCAAGACTGGATGCAGCCACTAAGGAATGTGCAGCTTTGAAAAAGAGATTACAGGAAGAACAAGATAAATTCAGAGAGCTATCTGCTCATCTTGAACGTCAAACAGAAACTGCTAAAACCAGATTTCAAGATGAAAAAGATGCTGCTGACAAATTAAGAATAGAGGTTCAACAACTAAGAAACAGCTTAGATGAAAAAAATAAATTAAATGATGACCTTGTAAAGAAGCTCAAGTCTGCTTTATCGCCGGCAAATGATGATACCCTTGACACAATTAAAAAAATTAGGGAACTTGAAAATAAACTGTCTGATATGAATGGTGAAAGAAGTTCATTACTTGATCAGCTTAATAAAGCCAAAGAACAAATTAAACAGAAATGTGATATTGTAGAAGAAACCGAAAAACAACTTGAAAACATAAAAAGAGAATATGAAACCTATAAATTGGAAACAACCACAAAGCTTGAAGTCGAAGCTAAGCAATTGCATGTGTTGAAAGATAAATGTGCTGAGCTTGAAGCTGAAATATCACTACAGGCTCAAGGGGAATATCCAAATGTCAATGTTTCTTTAAGAAATGAGCTTGCAGCTACAAAAGAAGAACTGACGAATGCAAGAGCAAAATGTGAAGCATGCCATCGTGATCTTCATCTTGCTCGTACTGAAATTAATAATCTCTCAGAAGCAGTTAGAAAATCGGAGGAGAAATATAGCCATGAGTTAATGCTTCATTCTGCTGATTTACAGACATTGTCACAAGTGAAAGAAGATTTATCTAGAGTACAGAATGAACTGAGTGAAATGGTAGCCCTAAAGAATGGAGTAATTCAAAAACTAGAAACGCAAAAAGCGGCTTTGATTGAAAAGGAAAAGGTTTTAATTATAGAAAATGAAGAAATAGTACAGCGCTTAAAAGATCTTAGTGATCAAAATACTTTGTTACATGATCAAATACAAGCATTGGGAAAACAGCTATCAGGTAGTATGTCTAGATCATTTTCAGAAAGTATGAATGAGTCTGCTAATGACTCCATCATAAATATTTCTGCTAGCGAAGATGATGGGAAGTCTTGTGAACAGTTATTGCAAATTGTCAACTATTTAAGGAAGGAAAAAGATATTCTTTTGGCTAAGTTTGATGTATTACAAGCTGAAACAAATAGGCTGAAATCTCAACTAGAAATAAATGAAAAGCAATTGGATGAATGTAGATTGGCTTTAGTATCAGAAAGGGAACGGTCTGAAATGACAATGGCTACTGCTGATAGACAGTCCGATATATTAAGAAAGCTAGATACATTCAATGCTATAACTGATAGCAATAGATTCTTGAGGGACGAAAGGGCGAGTCTGTCTGCCCGTTTAGAGGAATTTGGCAGTCAAGTTAAATCATTGCAAGACGAAATAGCGCCATTGCATGAAAAAATTAGTGATTTAACCTCTAAGAATGAAGCTTTAGATACAGAAAATAAATCTCTTAAAAGTGATTGTGCTCGTTGGAGATCTAGAGTTAATTCATTAGTAGAACGTGCAAATAAAACTAGCCCAGAAGACTGGAAACGCCTACAGAATGAACGAGAAACTTTAGCTAAAATGTTAACTAATGAAAAGGAAAGCAATAAAAAAGTTAAGGAAGCGCTCAGTTCAATCGAAGTTGAGAAAAGAAAATTGGAAGAAAAGTATAAATCAATGTTGCATCAACAGAACAGTTTTAAAGATGAAAATAACAAACTTCGAGAAGAACTACGAATTATTAAAGAAGATATGGCAAGGCTTTCCGAAGAACTGACAAGAATAAAGACTGAAAATACATCTATTAATGACGCAAAAACTAAAATGGCCGAAGATTTGTCTAATAAAGAATCATTTCTTACTGACATACGAAATAAAGAAATGCAAATACGTAAAATAGCAAAAAAATACAAAGGACAATATGAGGAACTGGTCAAAACAATAGAAGAAGAGAAGAAAAAGCACGAGAGTGACTCTGCTACTGCTGGAGCTTGTGCGACAAATAGCGATAAGCAAATAGAAGAACAGCTAAAAGAAGTTCAGACGAAACTAGATTTAGAAAAAACTAATAATGAACAACTAAAACAAGAGTTAGAAGTTCTTAGAACCGCGAACTCGGATAAAGAAGAGAAAGCTAAAGCAGTTTTAAAGCATGCTAAATCGAAAATCGTTCAACTGACTGAAATTAAGAGTTCCCTTAGTCGAGACTTGGAAGAGGCACGCAGTAAGATTGAATCTGTTGGGCAAAGCAACCGAGATGATCAAGATGATCGGCTTGCGTTGATTAAGTCGCAATATGAAGGACGCTTGGCACGTCTTGAAAAAGAACACGGGGAAGCTCAAGCTGAGAAAAAAAGTGAAATCGAAGCCTTGATGCAAAAAGTCACTTTGCTGCAAAAACAGTTGGCTAGTCAGGCCTCTGGATCAAAGCAGCAAATAATGATAGAAAAGTCAACTACAGAACCACCGACGGCGAACATCAAACCAATGGCTGGTAAGTATTAATATATGTGATCTTGTGCAACTAGTCCATTGACGTACAATATAAGACTAAACTCACAATCACACTAAAAATACGGGTTGCACTACGGGAGTGACGGCAGAAGTGAAAACTTCAACATTAACACTGTGCTTTTTTGAATATTTTGGAATTTATAGGGAATAATTTCGCTTTTTTATTAGTATAAAAGTACTAGCATTTATGTGGTTTAATACAATATTCATTAATTGCGCAATCGTACACAAAAAATGATTAAAAGATCTTAGATTAAAAGATTATCTCTTAGAAAAATCAGCTATCATCCATAATAAACTGTAAAAATATTTCACGTCTCGGATTCGATCCTTCGACCTCGCGGTGTTTCGGCTCAATCACAATGATTCAACCACCGGTCCAATGACCGTATGATTATATTTAGTTAGAAGTATAAATCTTTCATTCATAATTTCAACGACTTTCTTTCGAATTTGCGATCAGGCAACGTGTCCTGACGCGAGTTTAATATTTTATACCCATCCCAAAAAAGTGCTCCTCGCCTAAAGAAGTCAGTTCTATTTCGACCGCCCTTTAAATACAACGCCACGCAACGACAAAGTGTTCAGTGAAAAACTGTCCAAATAACAGCATATCAAAACTTAAAAAGGATAGAGTGTCGTATTTCAGATAATTGCCCCATTAAATTAAAACAATTGTGTAACTGATCCGACGTTTTCAAACATTTTGCTAAAAATTTCAATTGCGAAAACAAAGTGTTCTTTTCTCGTGTTCGCGCCCGTCTCGTGCGTGACGTAGTATTGCTACTTCTAATGAGCGTAAACAAAAAAGACTAAATATAACCGACCACTGAGCCAGCCACCAAATAATCTGATAATTTGAATGAATGTTTCAATGTTATCTATATAAGTTAATGTATACGTATATACAATGCTGCTCGGACGACGTCTTAATAGGCGAGTTTACTTGTTTTTTGTACATCAATGAAATAGTATTAAAATTTAATTCAATCATATTCATTTTATATTCGAATTAATGAACGAATTTGCAAAAACTGTGGCTCTTTTAGTTAGAAGGCTACAGGCGGTCAGATAAATGTCAAAAGTAACAGGATTAAAGTTCCATTTAAGCTCTAAAAAGATGCATGGAGGCTGTAGTGATATGTCAATATGTAAAGTGAATAAATCGGAATGTAGCCCCGCAGAGCGTGTCGGCGAGGGGGCGCGGGGGCGACACGCCGCTGGCGTCGATCCGGCCCATG
>CATIXQ010000005.1:19746458-19812136 GCA_949711755.1 Leptidea juvernica | reverse complement strand
AATTTTGGGTCCTTTTTTGTTCCTGGTTTACGTCAATGATTTACCATATCTTATTCAAAATAAACATGATATTATACTGTTTACTGGCGATACATCTTTGTTATTTAAAATAAAAGCCAGCAAAAAAAATCTGTCAGGTTGACGACGACATTGCTTAAGTAGTAAATTAGTTTAATGTTAATAACTTACTTTTAAACGAAAGGAAAACAAAATGTATAAGGTTTAAACTTCCAAATATAGAGCACCAACCAACACCTATAAAAATTAATAATGACAAACTTGATGTAGTAGAAACTACTACATTCCTAGGCATTACATTAGACTTTAAGCTACAATGGGGTGCTCATATGAAAAACTTATGTAATCGACTTAGCTCTGAAGTATTTGCGATAAAAAAAATTAGGCAGCTGATAGATGTTGAAACGGCTAGACTTGTATATTTCAGCTACTTTCATAGTGTCATGTCTTACGGAATTATATTGTGGGGTACGGCTGCAGATATTGACAGCATATTTGTGCTGCAGAAAAGGGCAATTCGAGCAGTCTATAAAATGCGTTCAAGGCATTCATTGAGAGAAAAGTTTAGTGAAATTAATATTATGACAGTACACTGCCAGTACATATACGATAACCTCCTATACGCTCATAAACATACTAGCCAATTTAAAAAGAATAGTGATGTACATAATGTCAACACTCGAAACAAACATAAACTCACAATTCTCCATAGATGGAGAATTGCGAGTTTATAGACTAGGCTCCGTAAAATTGCTAAATCTTTTAAAGTGGATTGTGTTATATTTTATAATAAACTCCCAAATGATATTAAAATATCACCTATTAAAAAAATTAAATGTATCGTAAAAAATTAAGTAACATCTAATTATAATCAGTGATATTTAAAAGTATAGATTTGGTACAGGTTACCTTGACAACATTCGGTGTTTATATATGATACGCTAACGCACACATGAATAATTTAACATTGCAATAGCACACTACATTACGATTACATGTCAAAGAAGGATAGTAAATGCAATTATCGCAAGGGAAACAGAGATAAATCTTATTTGCTAATTGCTTCGTATTTGAATAAATAAATACAATAAGATTATAGGAGAAGAAAACAATGATCCATTGATTCTTCTGCAGTTAGCAAGGAATATACTACCTCGATCATCCCGAAACAGACAGTCAATATTTCGCCATTTCTGTACGTAATCTATGTCCGCACTCGAGACTCGAGCGCTATTCGGCTTGACTCGGCTTGGCTACGATCGTCGATGTCATGGCGTCATACGAGGGTGGCACTGACTTTTTCGGGAATCAAGGAAGTGACACAACATTACTATTTAAAAATGTATTTATTGCTTTTCGAAGTATTCTCCGCGAAATTTGACACATTTTTCCATACGATGGAACCAATCATTGAAGCAACCATTCCATTCGGAAGTTGGGGTCTCCAAAATGGGCGTTTTGTAGGCGTCCCGTTTCCCGATGGTTACCGCATTTGCTCTGTGAAGAGCTCCTAAGGTAAGAAGGTATCCTAAGGGAAAACAACTTTTTTACACCTATCATGGTCATTATTGGTCATGCAAGATTATTTGTATTTGAGTCATGCCAATGTCTAAAGTTGCCTGAATTTCGCGGTATGTCACATGTCGATCTTCCTCAATCAGCTTACGCACAGCGTCAACGTTTTCTTTGGTGACTGCAGTTTTTTCACGACCTTGACGGGGACCATCACTGAGGTTGACACGTCCACGTTGAAACTCAGCAAACCAGCGATAAATTGTGGTTTTGGATGGGGCTTCATCACCAAATACAGAAATCATCCGGTCAACACACTGTTTTTGTGTTAAACCACTTCGAAAGTCATAATAAATCATCGCTCTAGAATTTTCTCGAGTCAATTCCATTTTCTCAACGACTAAACAAGTTTGACAAGACCTTGTGATAAGACCGAGAATCTTTTTTTAAATAAATAAATGGTATTCGATTTTTAAAACCAAGGAGTTTTGAATTAAAAAGATTTTAATATGACAGGAACAGTGGAAATATTCCATTCCCGATACTTTTAGTGCAGCCTATGTATTTATTTTTTTAGAGAATTAATGAAATCAAATAAAATGTTATAATTCATGATTTCTTAACTGTGGGATGTAAATCTATGATTTCTTTTTACTTTCGTAATTACTGCATCTTACCATAACACAAGACGGCATTTTAATGGTGTACATATATCAAATTGTAAGCAATTCTGTCAACAACAAACGCATGCGTACCGTTTTCATATCGAGGGAGAGACTACAACCAATGGAACCAATTGACTCCATTTAGGCGATTGATTTTAGGCGCGCTAGTGACATATCTACCTCTTTTAATACTATAATATCATTGATTATAATGTGAAAGATTATTTGAATGATAAAGATAGTTGGAATTAATGTTCTAAATTTTGTGAATGAATATAGTTTATACTCATTTGAATGCTATTGTAACTTTTGTACTTCATCCTGACCTGCACTAAATAACTTATAAAGTTTTACAGTGAATAAAGATTTTGTTGACTTTGACTTATATTTATTTTAATCCCGTTTTTGTGATTGTATTAGGTTGTTAACGTTCCAACTTTATATGCTTAATTAATTAATATGCAACTTTAACTTAAACTTTTAACCAATTTAACGATTCTTCAGAAGCCGAAAGTGGTGGATCTCGTGAGTGCGAAGAATCGCGTAATGTAGAAGAGGCCTCTGCAGTCAGCTCGCAGGGAAGCGAACCGACTACGCCCCAGCAGGTGTGTAATTTTTTATGTTGATCTATGGATCCTAATCAGAATACAGAACAAATCAGAAAACGTCAATGCGCTCAATATCGTAGTGGTGTAAACTACGTCGGATGTTCGAATGTTCGTTGAATTGTTGAGTAGCAATGGCCGACCCGCGAAGAAGACTGTTCGAGTATATTCGGGACTACTTGCTTAATAGAAGCACGATTGGTTCGTTGATTCATTCAGTAACTGAACGATAAAGTGAACAGTATAGGCGACATCTGTTAGTTCATCAGTATTAGAGTATATTACTGACTGTCATGTCATAATTTACTAGTCATCACGTATGCTCTCAAGATACTCAAAACAGCAAGACAACCCGTTACGAAGATGAAAGGACTAAGGAGGTGGAGGACACATGCCCAAGAATATCTTCAATTTATAATACTTTTCTAAACAATTTTATGAACGAATGCGGAACTCGATCCCACGACCTCTCGCGTTCCGTGCGAATGCTCTTCCAACTGAGCTAACCGTTCGATTTTGTTTTCAAATTTTATTTGTGTATTAATCCTAGAAGTGGGGTGGTATCACTTTAAAAACATAACAAATTGTTTAGATTTGCAAGAGCGACATCTCAAGTCACTTTCCTAATATGCAAATATTGGGGTTGTGCAGGTTATCAACTGTAAAGTAGATCCTGTAGGTGAAGCCACAATCTGAGAGTTGAATAAATCATACAAGGTTTTATGACGGTACGTCACTAAACGGTTAGCTCGGTCGGAAGAGCACTCGCACGGAACGCGAAGGTGGTGGGTTCGAGTCTCACGTCGTTCATAAAATATTGTTTCTAAAATTTTATTTGAATACTTTTTTAATTAAGTGCTATTGTTCTACTTTTATAATACTTTTCTATTGAGTAATGTGATACACAAATAAAATTTAATGAACGATGCGGGACGCGAACCTACGACTTGAAATGTAGCTCTTGTAAATTTAAAAAAAAATGTTATGTTTTAAAAGTGATATAACCCTCACTTCTAGGATTAATACACAAGCTAAATTTTATGAATGATGCGGGACTCGAACCCACGACCTCTGGCGTTCCGTGCCAGTGCTCTAACCAACTAACCCTTCGAATGACACATCGTCATAAATTCAAATTCATATATTTATATTCAAAATAGGATGTGACATCACTTATTGAAAGTCAAAAAACTACCACCTATTCCAAAATGAATGCCTCAGACCTGAGAAGAATGGGCGCAACAAACTCAGCGGGCTTTTTTTTTCATCGAATAAATATGTTTACAAAATAATATTGTACAATTAAACTTATTATTTAATAGCCTGAGGGCGGTCACTCCATTCCCAATCTGTGGTATCATTAAAGTCATTTATGTTACAGTAACCTTTACCACACAAACGTTTTTTAACGATTCTTTTGAATAACGTAACACTTTTGTTTTGAACATTTTCTGGGATCTTGTTGTAAAAGCATATACATAGGGTTATAATAATAATAATAATAAAACCTATTTATTTCCAATCTACTATTAAATAACATTCTTACAGTTATATCTATGATTACATCTATTATAATAAATATTACTTATTGTTAGCATTATTTGCATAGATAAGAAAAAAATATATATAATTTAAAAAAAATATATATATATATAATTTTTATTGTGTGTACTGTCATCATCATTATTGATTGGAACCCCTTCTTGGGTATAGGCCTCCTCCAGCTTGTTCCATGCCTCTCTGTCCATTGTTATCTTTTTCCATAAGTGTCCTGCTGTCGCTTGAATGTCTTCTATCCACCTTTTCCTAGGACGTCCTATTTTCCTTTTTCCTATTGGCCCTTCCCACATAGTCGCCTCTGAGGTCCATCTATTGTCTACATCCTGCTATGTGTCCAGCCCACTACATAGGGTTATCAAATTTTTATTCAAAACAGGATTTATAATCACTTATTGAACGTCATAATCTACCACTTTCTATCTATCACTTTGGAAACATGAGAGATGTGATGTGAAACGTTTAGCTGTTGTTTTCGCAGCAGGTGCAGGAGGAAGATCGGGAAGCAGAGGCTAGTTCTACGCCACGGCGAGGACCCTCGCGGTCTCCCGCCACCTCTCACCCGCAGACGCGTTGGATGCGCGCTGCCGGTACGTTACATGCAACATTTGTTTGTCGCATTTGTGAAATAATACAGGCCTTTTACACACACTTGCCTATTTCTGCCGCGAAGCAGTAATGTGTAAACATTAGTGGGCAAATAAGATTTAAAATCTTATGTTTCAAGGTGACTGGCGGCACTGCATTGTTATGGGTAGGGCGTATTAATTACCATCAGCTCAACGTCCTGCTCGTATCGTCCCTTTTTTTATTAAAAAAAAAACTTGCACAAATGTTACTTAGTAACACGTGTTTCTGTTATTTGTTACAATTCATTATGTTACTGCAATAATATGCCTGCACACATGCTGGTTGAGGACTGCAGGCTTTTTACATGCACTTGCACAAATGTTGATTAGTAACACGTGTTTCTGTTATCTTCTAAATATATAAAAATGAATTGCTGTTCGTTAGTCTCGCCAAAACTCGAGAACGGCTGGACCGATTTGGCGAATTTAGGTCTTGAATTATTTGTGGAAGTCCAGAGAAGGTTTAAAAGGTTTGTGAATAAATAGGAAAATGCTGTAAAATTAAATAAAAACAACAAATTTGTTTTTCCTTTGATGTGTCCATACATAATCTCTATGAGAGAATTTATTGATGCACTGTTTGACAGTTCTGCTGTGAAACAATTTCATTACGACAGCAGGGTGCATATTTTACGAAGTAATTTTTGATGTTATGATATATTATTGACAGATTCATATAAAAACATTATTTTATTAATTATATACAGAACAACGTCTGTCGGGTCAGCTAGTTTGTTATATTTTATCGTGTTACTGCAATAATACGCCTGCACAGACTTCGGGCTTTTACATACACTCGCACAAATGGTAGTTAGCAGCACGTGTGGGTGTTTGTATTAATTTGATATTACTATATTAAGTCTATCGTTAAAAATATAGTCAGTTAATGTGTTCTCGAAAACGATGCGATGCTCTGTCGGCCTTTTAACCGTTATGAGTAGTATGCTGTGCACCATACTCTTTTTTTTTACTATATGAGAGAGGGCAATCGGGCAAGAGGCTCACGGGATGGGGAGAGGTGAGGCAACCGCCCATGGACATCTGCAACATCAGGTGTGTCAAGAAATGCGTTGGCGGCCTTTAAGGTGGGAGTATGCTTTTTTCTTGAAGGTCCCTAAGTCGTATCTGTTCGGGAAGACGGCTGTCGGTAGTTGATATACTCTAATAGCAATTCATATTCATATATTTACTGTAGGAATAGATATTGATACTCGAGCTTATTTTACTTCAGCAACAGTCTTTTCACTTTCCATGATTTAACATTTCAGATAGTGGGAGTGGATTCCGTGGCCGGGGACGGGCCAGAGGTCGACCACCGAGGAGGTCTCACAACTATATGAGGTTCTAAATAAACCAATACAGATTGTAAAAATTAAAAAAATAAATGAAGTTGTTATATTCAAGTATTGGAAATAAGTGATAAAACTTATCAAATGTACATTTTGAATATTACATTTAAAAAGTGAATTTCTTGAATAAAAATCATTAAACATTGATTGAAATTATATTTTTTTTAATATGTATTACATTTAAATAGTTATTTTCTGTAATAAAAAACATTAAACATATTTCATTGAATTAATTAAGGCGGTTTGTATAACATTTCTCTTGATAAAAATTTTGGATTTCCACGGATTAGGAATGATTATATACTAAAATACCTTATCAGATGTTTTTAACCTTTCCGGATCGGCGCGCTCCGGATCTCGCTGTACACTGTAGATCGGCAAGCTTCCGGCATTTTCGCGGCATTTTCCCCGTGTGTATTATTTTACGTGTAGTTATAAAATGCTTATAACTAGGGTGATTTGAGTGACTGTCACTGAAAGCTATTGAAACAAGCTTTAAGACCATGTATAAATTATTCATATTGTCTTTCTTTTTTATTTCACACAGACTTTTCATTCGAAAAAAAGTGTAAAAATAGGTATATTTTAAAATAAATATTGTTATTATTGTTAATTACTTGTTTTATTTATTTCCTTTTATGTTTTTGTAATGAATAGTATATGTTCATTATAAAATAAAGCTTAAATCTCCACAAAGAACGATCTTCGTGTAAAGTCTTGATAACGACCGCTCGCTGCGCCGGCCGGGAACAAGTGAACACATAAGTGCTTTGTCCGTAAAGCTATGACGTCGAATATTGGTGGCCTTGAATCGTAACGGATCGAAATGTGTTTGGGAATTCACTCGTTCATAACTGCGTAGGCAAATAAACCATCTTGTACACCTAATAAGGGTGAAAACTGGATGAGGTAAAAGAGTGCCCCGCGGCACAGCCGCTCTTATTGTTTTTTGAATTTCCAGTGCCCGCGGGCACGGTCCGATGCGGAAAGGTTAATGTTATTCACCAGACAAAGACAACATGCCACAGTATAAATAGCGCAGAAGGTAATCTAAGTATTTTGATGTAAAAATTTAATATTGTGTATTCGCTGGTGTATGATTTATGACAAGTTTTATATTATAAGGTACATGAAAAGTAAACAGTAATAATGATAATGTTTATTTTATTTAAGTTCCTTTATGCTCATCACGATTGGCAATATACAGATATTTCTTTTTTTGTATTTCATGAAATCTACTGCACATCACTTATTAGCTAGATAATATAATACCAAACATTGACCGACAGATATGTTATATTATAAAGGCAAAACAAAAAACTTCATAAATAGCCTACATAGATATAGGAAAGAGAGAAAAATTATAGTACCTTCTCATATTAAATTTTGGTGTGCGTTTGTCTGGGAGCTCGTGGGGACATGTGTAGTTTATGTGTGTGGGTATGATTGGGTTTTTTAAAGAGATTAATATATAATTATATATTATATTTTTTCAAGGGGGTGTTTTGAATGGGATCATAATTTAACATTAAGAATAATATATGTTTAACATTAAGAATAAATTTATTTTTGGTAAGATGGAAAATATCGAGGTCTTTGAAAATAAAATATTCGAAATGGCCTCTTTTGCTTTGATATATCAAATCTTTAAAACGGTCTCTGCTAGGTTCCGCTGCCACGGCCCCAGCGCAACCTCCTTCTCGACAAAATTTAAAACGGATCATCACCCACCAGCTGATTACAGATTGCTCGTAGGGTTTCCGTCAGGATTGTTGAACTGAAAATGTTGTATTTCTCACTCATAGGTGGTCACAACTTAGCATCAAGGTTGTTATCAACGGTGCATGCTCCCACTTTAAACCGACTGCGTGATAGTAACCTATATCACTTCTGTGGACAAACTTGTCTCTAAAATTGGACGTAATTCCAGAAAAACGTTCCAAACCACAATCATGTCGAAATTGAGTTAAGAACACAAAACTGGTCACGTGATTCATATTAACGGACTGCCAAAAATGGCAGCCCTCATGTCACTCTTTATATATGACATCATGACTTAGTAGCCCAACCCACATGTATGGGACACAATGTATAAATACACTAATATTTATTAAACTTTAAACACGAATTCCTTAAAATGTGATGCTTGTGGCTTTGAATGTGTTTCGGGAACTACGTCGAATTGAGAATGGGACCGAATTAACGTTTAAACTGAACAAAGTAGGTAGGAAGATTTGTGTGAGGGCTAACAGTCTTCCTTTGTGTCTTCGGTATGAGAACACTTAACACCCTTAATTGCTAGAGGTAGAATACAAATACAGACATCCTCGCGTCGATATGTCGAGTTACATTTAGTTCTGGGGTCACAGAAGTGAAGGCCGAATTGGCATCTACAAAGC
Source organism: Leptidea juvernica (assembly GCA_949711755.1). NCBI lineage: Eukaryota > Metazoa > Arthropoda > Insecta > Lepidoptera > Pieridae > Leptidea > Leptidea juvernica. The sequence goes on along the minus strand of CATIXQ010000005.1, from coordinate 19,803,402 downwards.
TTGTATACCTACTTAGTAAGGCGAGACAGTACTGAACTTCAAGCCACCGCATATCAATGCCAATGAAAACCATTGATACCAGTCACTAATTTTATTTAACCCCGTACAACGAAGAGCAGCGAGAAAATAGTGAAGTTCTCGCCTTGCACCCAGCGGAGTTCAAACCTGCTACAACGTTGATAGTCAGGCATGTAGGTTACCTCACAAACTACTGGAATAAAGGGCTCGTCATAACACTTCTGAATCAGTCAAAAAGCATAATTAAGTTGGTACATTCGAGCCGGCTCGAAGGACCATGAAAAGGGGTGCTCTTAGGGGTAGATATATATATATGGGTTTTATGGTTAAAGTATTTATTTACTTAAGATACTAAATTAATCTATGACACTTGCTAAATAACTATAATTATTGGTTCTACTTGTGAGTTCGCGGATCTCTACTACTAATTGGTTAAAATGGTTACTCGGACCAGTCCTGTAATGGTTATAGACAAATGGTTAATGGTAACTAGGACCGGACCTATCAATGGTTACTCGCGTACTGCCTTACTAAAGGCAACACATGGTTATAAGTAATTAATAGTATTTACTAAGCAATATTTGTAATATAATGCTGTTCGATGGATTTACTTCGAACAAACACCTTGTAAAGGAATGGCTTTACATCTATATGGAATTACAGGTGTTGCCGGTCTTTAGAAACGCGTACGTGCTATTTTGAACCTACACAAGTCTTATAGCCATGGGCACATCGCACAGTTTGGTTGGTTCGTTTATACCGCCCTGTGGAGGAACGTGACACCACACATCGGGACGATACGAAATGGGTACCTTCAAAAAAAGCGCGTACACCTTCCTTAAAGGCCGGCAACGCTCTTGTGATTCCTCTGGTGTTGCAAGAGAATGTGGGCGGCGGTGATCACTTAACACCAGGTGACCAGTACGCTCGTTTGTCCTCCTATTCCATAAAAAAAACACACATCCAAATGAGAATGATATCCAAAAATCTTCGCGACTTTCGTTGCAAATTTTAAAAAGTATCTTATTTGTTCATTAGATTCACTCATTCTGGCTGAAAGAAAAACAAATCAATGAAATATTAGAACAAAATAGAAACATTTTTATGTCATCAATAGCAACTAGATACAAATAGTACAGCCAAAAAGCTTTTATTACAAGTACACCTATATCATGTGAAGACTTTTCCCTGACCTAATAGTAGTATCTAGTATTTTAGAAATGACATCAAAAGGAATCAATTTTGAGAAAATAAATGTCTTTTAATACGTAATCACACTTCTGGGTAGGCGTTACCTAGTACTAGCATCTTACATTTGATAATAATAAAAAAAAATTGCCTTGATTATGCCCTTAATCTAAGTATACAATATCAGCTTATAAACATATATTAGGACAAAAGGGAGTAGGCTCAGCTTATGCTGCTTGAAATAATATTTTCATGCAGCGCTGGTTTTCAGCCATCCCCATCTCCCGTGGGTGGGATACATAGTAAAAAGATCACATTCAAATGAATTAACAGAGATCAAGTCTTCTCCAATGGACAAATTCCTTGGTGGTGTGTATTTATTTATTTATTGGTCTACCAGCGATTTTACATAAAAATATTTCTTAAACAATTAACAATTTAAATTACATGTGCAGGGTATGCAAAATCATTTAAAGGTAAACACTACATGCTAATTTCGCTTATCGATACATTATTATAAATCTACAAGTGAGTTAATCTTCGTTTTCAAAAATGATCCCAAAATCGTTCTCTGCACTGTCGAGAACCTCGGATACGATACCCATATTTTTGTGATCATAATCTTGCACGGCAGCCATCTCGGACTAAAAATGATCCCAAAATTGTTCTCTGCAACCTCGAGAACCTCAGACACGATATCCATATTGCTGAAAACATAATTGTGTGTGGCAGCCATCTTGGATTTCAAAAATGATCACAGAATTGTTCTCTGCACCCTCGAGAACCTAGGACTCGATATGCATATTGCTGAAATCATAATTTTGTACGGCGGCCATCTTGGATTGCAAATATGATCACAAAATCGTTCTCTGCATCCTTGAGAACAATTGTGTGCGGCAGCCCTCTTGGATTTCAAAAATGATCACAGAATCGTTCTCTGCACCCTCGAGAACCTCGGAAACCACGAAAACGAAGTGTAGAAATGTATAACTCTGTATAATTTACAGGGAGGAGTGGTACAGTTGCCAGCACAATTGTAGCACCAGACATTATATCAAATGTCAACATTGTTTACATCTTGGATACCATAACAAAAGTTTCACTAGAAACTTCCAACATTGCACACCCACTTGGGGAAACTGTTATTAGTGCATACACCCATTTCAAAGGCACAACAGACATTACTGATGTCCATGGACTGCTGGTTGTTTCTCTTTCCATCATGTAAGACATAGCAAGCTGTCTGACTGGACAAATAGCCCCCTCTGATGGATAAAAATAAATTAAAAATAGTTGAATACCCCAAATATTACCCTAACATTACTCCATAGTTGTGGAAATTCAAAGGACATGAGCTCAATAATCCAGATTTAATTGCTTTAACATATTTAACCATAAAAAAGGTTCATATCATTTGAAGAAACCAAGACCATCTGATAAGCTACTTTTTACCTTTTTTTTTCTAATAGCACCAAAAAGAAGGTTTCATTATTGACAATTTAGATTTAAAAATAAAATTGGCCATTAATTTAATATTATTTATTTCCCATTTAAAAAAAATGAATTACACTGTAATCTGGAATGAAATGCCAAACAATTTATCTTGATACATTTAGACTTAACTAGTTCAAATATTATTTAATTCACTTGTCTTTAACTTGAATAAGATCATTTAGATCTAATGCTACACATATCTCTTTTGAGTCAGTTGGAGGATTGCGGTCTAGTATTTCCGTTATGGGATAATAGTTATCACGATTGTCAACATTCCATCCTGAATACTGCAAGAAAATAATAAACATTAATACAATATTATAAATCTAACCTATATCCGAATTTAAAACTAGTGGACAACATTACATTTATAAAAACAACAAATATTATTTTTGCATTTAAATCTTAAAAGTATAGGTAATTGTAAAGACCTATACTAACCAATTTTCATCAATATCAATCAAGCAGTTCTCCTCCCAATTTAATATTATTACTTGTGTGTGTAATTACCAAAGAAATCTAAATAAGATATTTGAAATATTAATCCTTGAGGGACAACAGCTCGCTGGCTCACTATTACAAGGTTCTATGTTACAATTTTAGCACTTTTTAAACTATTAATGCAACAAGGTTCTATGTGTCATTAGCTATACTTTTGCAAAGGTGAAACCACTAGATGGCAGCACAAATATTCAATTTTACATAGTCCTGTGTTGTTCTTAATTTACAAATGAATTAACTAAGTTCTATGTTAAACATAGAACCATTTCATTTTGGTTTTGATTTATTTGTAGTGTAACAACATTCTATGTTATATATAGAACAATTTTACCGACGTATATTCTGCAATAACTTCAATATATATTTCCACAAACCAAAAAAAGGTAGATGTTTTTTGTGTGAGGAGGTTGATATAAAATACAAAAAAGGACATAAATTAACATCAGATTTACAAGCGAAGATAAACAGGGACAAACTAGAAAAGGCTTCTGCAAAGAAAAATCTTGATGAAGACAGAAATGGTACAATTCCAGTATTATTATTCCAGCTTTGATCTAGAGAATGTTTTATCCTGTACCAAGGAAGGAGAACACTGCTGGAAGAAGTGAAAATGATATAGCTAGTGACATAATTCAGCTAAACCCTATTGTATCATACAAACGAGTAGCAATGACTTCTTTAATTTTTCAAGAAGTCTGTTCGAGGCTAAAATATATCTGGTTCCTTTTTCCAAAGTGACAGAGCTTCAATTTACGAAGTCACAATTTGAAGTGAGTTAAATGATCACATACTGCAAAATAAAACACTGTAGCTAATGTAAGACCCCAGAAAACACGAAGGAATGTAAACACAAATTTTTTGACTGTACCAAAACTCAAAAATACCTGTATTATGCAGGACTTAATTAGATAATGTACGGTCTATGTATAGATAACCTTTCAAGATGTTGAAACAATCAACCACATGAATTTCAATACCAATCATAGAATGGTACGTGGAGCACTTGCTAATATTGGGACAAAGAAAAGTAGACCAACTATAACACCTACTAACTTCCTGAAACAAGAGATACCAGCAGAAATAATGGAGTTAACAAAACAAAATCTACAAAAACTAATAAGAAATCTGTACAGGACAAATATGAGGCCTTACAAGAATAGCTTATCAGTCTGGGCAATAAACTTAGAGCAAATCCACAGAAAAAAGACAAAATTGGAGAACAAGCAAGGAAACTTATGACGAACAGAAAAAAACTACTGGAAGATAGGAAAACATATCAGAAAGAAATTGCGTCCATCAGCAAATAAATAAACAAAAACCTAAGAAAACACAGAAACATGATAAGAACTGACAGAATCAGATTTCATATAGAAAAAATAGGTGGGGTGAAAAAAGCCCTTCGAGAAATACGAGACTCATTAACCTGGATTCCAAAACTAAAAAATAACAACAATAAAGTTATAACAAAAAGAAAAGATATAATTAATATTGCAACAGAGTTTTATCAACAGCTCTATAAAGATGACAATCCAATAAAATTCACCAAAGATGATGGAAACAAAACAGTAAAAAATGTTCCGCGATGAAAATGATTTAATGAAACAAGAGGTAGTTAAAGCTGTGTAATCCCAAAAAAATGAGAAGGCTCCAGGCCAGGATAGAATCACGAACGAATTATTAAAATCATCTCTAGAGGCCACATTAGACTCTGTAGTGGATATTTTCAATAATATATTAATATCTGAGGAAATACCAAAGCAATGGAAAACAACTACAATTAGATAAAAACCTACTACATAAAAAAGGAGACAAGGAGCAGATGAACAACTACAGACCTTTAAGCCTTATGCCTAACTTATATAAAATATTTTCAAAAATAATCTTAGCATGCATGACCAGAATACTTGAAGAAAACCAGCCTATTGAGCAAGCGGGATTCCAAAGCAACTATTCAACTGTGGACCATATACATACACTAAAGCAGATTATTGAGAAGTATAATGAATTTAGAAAGATATATTATGTAGCATTTATTGACTTTAATAAAGCGTTTGATTCCTTAAAACACCACAGCATCTGGGAAGCACTAAAAACCCAAGGTATAGAACAAAAATATATTAATATAATACAGCAAATATACAAAAACAGCAATGCAAGAATAAAATTGGAATCCATTGGTGAAGAATTTGAGATACAGAAAGGAGTTAGGCAGGGGGACCCTTTGTCACCAAAGCTATTTACAGCTGTTTAGAGCAGATCTTCAGAATTCTTAACTGGGAAAGAAAAGGTCTTATCATAAATGGAGAATATCTACATCATTTAAGATTTTCAGACGACATAGTACTATTGAGTGAGAATCCCACAGAGATACATGAAATGATCAATCAATTAGATGAGGAAAGCACAAAAGTTGGGTTGACAATGAATACATCTAAAACAAAAGTCATGACAAATGGAATTAAGAGGTACAAGCGTAGAGTATGTGGATGAATATGAATATCTAGGCCAGACAATCCCCAATGGATCAAATGGACAAAGAGATCAATAAAAGGATTGGTAACTCTTGGAAACGCTACTGGTCATTGAAGGAGATCATGAAAAGTAAGGAGATTCCAGCACTAGAAAAAGGCAAGATTTTAAACACCTGCATAACACCATGTATGTCCTATGGATGCCAAACCTGGCCCCTTACAAGCAAAAATATGAGAAAACTGGAAGTATGCCAAAACACCATGCAGAGGAGCCTATTGGACATAAAATTAAAGGACAGAGAAAGACTAACGGACATAAGAGAAAAAACAAAGGTGATCCCCATAACAAAAACTGTGAAAAAACTTAAGTGGAAATGGACGGGTCATATGATCAGAGGCCCAAACAAGTGGTCACAGAAACTCATCCATTGGTACCCGAGAGATGCTAAGAGAAAGAGAGGCAGACAGATACTAAGGTGGGAAGATGACATAAAGAAGGTTGCTGGACCAGTTTGGAGTAGAGAAGCGCGGGAGAGAGAGCACGGGAAGGTCCTAGAGGAGGCCTATGTCAGTGGACAAGCAAAGCAAATAAAAAAATAAAAAAAAATAAACATGTTACTACATAACTAATGTCTAGAAATAAAGGCTATCTTTGTCTTATGTATAGATGGATGCCTACAGTAGACAAGGAGTACTAGGAGGCAATATTCAAAAAATAAGTTATTACCTTACCTTTTAACTTTATTAAATATTGCATAATAAAATTTACTTTTGGTTTGATTTTGGCCAAATAAGCTTACTTTTTTGTAATAATAAAGTTACTTCACAGATATTGTTTTTTAATGCTACTAAGACATGATCATTTATATCTAATTAGTTCATGTGACTAAACAACTTAATACTAAACTAATATAATTAAAAAAATACATATAAAATTTGCCGACCTTTAGCATAATTTTTATAAAAATTATTTTAAGCCAAAAACCTACTTGCATTACTATTACTATGATAAACAATTTGACTTCAACAACGGATGTCGGTGTTGAGCTAATCCATTATACTTTTGATGCCTGGGAGAAATCACAGAATGCATGTGTGTTCAATATCCAACACTGTTCAGAAATCTTTGTCACTATGGCATAAAAGAAACTGCGCTCGATTTTCTGATTTTATATTTAAAACCTAGATCCTAGAGAATCTTAACTGTTGCCACTCAATCTATTCCTGATAATGTCATGTATGTATATACATAGGCACATAAGACTGAGCCAACCGTTTGTTCATACAATTTTGTTTTCAAATTTTATTTTTGTATAATTGAGGGAAAAAAAATGTGAGGGTTATCACTTTATAACATAGCAAATTGTAAAAGATTGCAAGAGCGACATGTCAAGTCAATTTCCTATTATGCAAATATTGGGGTTCAGCAAGTTATCAACAGTCCTAAGTAAGTAACTAAGTAGATCCTGTAGATGAAGCAGTAATGTGTTAGAATTACTATGTTTCGGTCAGAAGGGTAATCTGAACCAGTGGGAGGCTCCTTTGCACAGGATGCCGGCTAGGTTATGGGTACCGCAATGGCGCCTATTTCTGCCGTGAAGCAGTAATGTGTAAACATTACTGTGTTTTGGTCTGAAGGGCGCTGTAGCTAGTGAAATTACTGGGCAAATGAGACTTAACATCTTATGTCTCAAGGTGACGAGCGCAATTGTTGTGCCGCTCAGAATTTTTGGGTTTTTCAAGAATCCTGAGTGGCACTACATTGTAATGGGCAGGGCATATCAATTTCCATCAGCTGAACGTCATGCTCGTCTCGTTCCTTATTTTCTAATTTATATATTAATTGAATCTTTGTATTATTTCAGAGGATCAATGTTCTAAGTTCTGGTTTTTAAATAAATATTTTTTCTATTCCAAAGTTCCATGTTATTTTAATTTCAATAATATTTTAAATTATAAAAGCCTTTCATACTCTTAAATTACAATATAAAATGTCACATAAGCTTAAGGCTACCATAAAATACATTTTACTAAAGTCAAAAATTTCAAAGTCCAATTACTAAAATTAAGCGCCTCCCACTGGTTCAGATTCAGATGTAACAAATCTGGCAGCCTGGTGTATTAAGTATAATGATGTCCAGATCCAGTCCACATATTAACAGTTTTGTTATAATATGTTAAGATACTTACTACACATGTACACTTATGTAGGATCTTCCCATTAGATTCCATGGGAATAAACTTTTGAAGCAATGCTTTTCCATCAATTTTCCACAAGTTAAGCTCATCTAATTTTGTTGTAATCTTGTCACCATCCCATTTTACATCAGATTTTAGTAGAACAAAATTCCCACTCTATAAATTAAATAATTATCAATTAAAATTATGTTTAAGAAAAATAATAATAATATACATATAACAGACATCCAAAACAAATTCATAAATCATTATGATAAATTCTATAATTCAGTCTTTTTTACATTAGCATTTTCCTATATGGCAAGCGCACCATTTAGGGCACATTTGAAGTGAATGTCTATGAACAGATGCATTATCAGAAGTCTTGAAGATTTGTTGCCCACCTTTGACATGATATGTTGTTGTATGCATTAAAATGTAGTTTAGTAGGAATAATAATTCAAAATTATGACAGGTGAAAAAACACTTAAGGACATGGAAAAGGAAATGATTTCCATGTGGACATAGGGGTGAGTCTAGTAGATACTAATATTTTATTGAAGTAGGTGTTACTTTGTGGAAATCCATAACTATCCAAATGTTTTAAGACTCAATGAGTCTCGTGCCAGATTTTGGCGAGCCAACATGTCCTGGGGATGCCTCTTGCAGAGGCGAAACACATGTCAAATTGTTTAAGGACAAATATTGGCGGAATTAACATTTAAGAAAACTTAAAACATTTGGAGATATTAATATGTCAATGAACAAGCATGAAACTGTACAATGGACTTGAACATATTGCTTTTTCTCATATTACACTGTATAATAAATGAAAAAAACATACATGGAAGTGCTTTGGTATGTCTTTAGACTGACTGGAATCCGATTTATTTCCATCAGACCCATTTTTATCATCATCAGAACCTTCTTCTTCATCAAGCTCTGCTTCATCGTCATCACCTTCTTCATCTTCTTCTCCTTCACCTTCACTTTCATCAGATGTTGAATTTTTACGTTTCTTCTTGGAATTGTTCAGTGTAGCTTTTGTAGTTCGTTTCCGTCCTCGAACTGATGGCTCATTCTGAAAATATATTTCCCTTTCTAGTAATCGTATTATTATGTATACGTTTGATAAAATTAATATTTAAGTTCAAGGTTTTCATCCTAACCTCCAAAGGTCCTTAAAATTAAACAGCAATGCCCTTAGTTATATAAAATAAAATTTATTCTTTTCATAATCTATGATTATGTTAAATACAAAACTGAATCCATTAATTCTTAAAAATATACAAGAACACAAGCTTACAACCGAGTCAGCGTCCGGCGTCCAATCTTCTCCTGAGTCTTGAAATTCTTCTGGTTCACCGCCACCTTCAGAACCTGAGTCGTCATCGCCTTTTTTGAGCGATTTCCTTTTACGCATTTTCTTTTACAGATACCAACAGTAACTTGTAAATTATAAGCAAACTACCGCCACACTTCTCATTACACAAAACCTCAAGTTTTAACAAACGTCACATAAGACAACAAGTTTATCAAAATCTCAAAGCATCGGAAATCTATCAACGAAAGCTCGCTTCGTTTGCATTCGTATTTCTTCGGGTTTGAGATTTGAGTCGTGGAATATATTTACTCTGTGATATATAAAAAACGAGTAAAGCTTAAAGAACTTGTGTCCAAAGCCGTCATAAATTAATAAAAAAAATATATAAATTATAGGGGAAGGATTAGGAAGTGTCATAGCATAGGTACTATTAAACTATTCATAATAGAAGATGAACACCTTCCATATACGAGACTATTGGTTTGCTTACCTACGATCTTTTTTATTAGTCGATAGTCGTTGCCTAGAGTAGAGCTAATAGTAAATACTCTCTGTCAGTGTAAACTGTCATATTTTGTTGGTATACATGACGGCAGCAAGTGCGTCATTGCATTGATTAACTTTGTTTTTTGACAATCTTTGGTGTATTAATTAGAACAATAACGCAAAAACAAAAAACAAGTCGCAATTTCATATTTTGGTCTCTACTAGCGTAAATTTCTGTAAAGATGAAGTTCCAATACAAAGAAGAACATTCATTTGAAAGACGAAAGACTGAGGGCGAGAAAATACGCAGGAAGTATCCTGACAGAGTACCAGTAATTGTGGAGAAAGCCCCAAAGGCCAGACTTGGAGACCTCGACAAAAGGAAGTACCTAGTACCCTCGGATTTGACCGTGGGACAATTTTATTTTCTTATCAGGAAGAGGATTCACTTGCGGCCTGAAGATGCATTATTTTTCTTTGTTAATAATGTAATCCCACCAACATCTGCTACGATGGGATCTCTGTACCAGGAACATCATGACGAAGATTTTTTCCTTTACATTGCTTTTTCTGATGAAAATGTGTATGGATATTGATTTGTATATTTTCAATTACCTACTTATTACTTGTATTGTTTTTTCATGATAATACAAGATTAGATTTAAGGCTTATGTATAATTATTGGTGTTTGTTTTGTTTTTAATAATGGTGATAAATTAGAATAATTTGCAAATTTCACAGATGACATATTATTTCATGTTAATATTTAGAAACTAGTCCACACTTGTTTAAAAATTAAATTTAAGTTGAGTATGTATAATATTTGAATAAATAATAAATTATCTTAATTGTTTTTCATTTTTCTGCTCCAGTTAGTGTCATTGCAAAACAAAGCTACTATCTCTAATTTGTCTCTTAGGGACTTGATATCTATAAAACAATATTGCATGACTAAACTTGGAACATGTAAAATATTGTTTTATTGAAATGTGCTATAATAAACAGTCTGCTAATAATAAATAATTTGAAAGAAGTTTCACCACAGGTTGCAAGGCTGCAACCATGATGTGTTCATACCTACATTAAATTACATATAAATCTTTTAATATTATGAGTATTGTATGTTTCATAAATAAATAATAATATAATTTTGTCCCCACAGACAAAGCATGTTATATAGTGAGTTGGTTTTTAAAGTATTGTGTGGTTCTATTTATGTAAAAATGTATTTAACAATTTTTATTGCTCAGTATTGGTACATTCAACATTCTTCTGTTCAGTGTTCATCTTGGTGTTAGTGGTGCAGTTGTGGTTTATTGTGTTCCATATTATTATCTTTAAAATGACAGGTCCTAAACAATCTTACAATATTTAATTTTCTTGCATTTATGCAAGCAAATAAACAATTTTAATGGGGTCTAATAGTCAGAGATTATTTTTTAAGTCAGCAGGCTTTTTAAGAAGTTTTATTTTATGAGAAGATGTGATGTATTGAGCCAGATGTTCAAATGATGTTAAATGATAGTCCCTGCCCTAAGGAATGTTGTAAAACCAAACAACAAAATACTGGTTGGTACTGGAATTATGCTTGTCTCTTTGAGGCGCCTGAAGTCTCATAAGCATGGTTAGCAACGTGTGTACACTTTCCTAAGATGCTAACACTTACTACTGTGATTCCTTCAGTATAACGGGAGATTTGAAGATTCAAAAGCAGTTAGTTTAAGTATCAGGTAACCCATTGGCACATTATTCTCCTTTTAAAAGAAAAAATAACCTAGTTATTTCACAGGGCCACTACTCCCTTCAATCCAAAACAGAAGTGTGCTTGCGACACCAAAAAAACTGTTGGGGTAATCACCTAGCCAGTACCCTGGGTTACGAAGCCTCCCACTGGTAAATTTGCAATCAGATTTGTTGTCAGTTTATGTTAACTGACAGCATATTATGTGATGCTGAGAGTGAAACATTGACTATGAGCTCTGTAACTCTCTTTCTGCCTCTCTGTAACTCGCCTCCCACTGGGGTAAATCTGCAATTAGTATTGCATTCAGTTCATCAGAACTGATTATTATGATGTAGAGAGTGTTTCTCAGTGGAAACATCTACTCAAAATGCTGTTACTCATTCTCTGGAGTAAGATAACCTTGCTTCCACTGGTAAACCTATAATTCTATTTGTTTTCCTTTTATGAGAACTGACAGGATATGATACATAATATTTAGCTTTTAAACATCTCCTCAGACTGCTTTAACTCACTCTCTGGGTGAAAATAATGCACATCAAAGTTGTATAAGTATTTTTAGTAGCTGATATCTACAAGAACTATTGCTAGAATATTAAGTTTGCAAGCCAGAATTTTTGCATCTCTGGTGCTAGGTTGTATATCATGTGTGCCTTTCTTTGTAAATAACTTGTTGTACACACAATACCAATATTATCTCTCTTTCCAGGGTGTTCCTAAAGTTCTCATATAATTCTCTATGCAGCAGTTCAATAGTGCTGTGTTCTCTTTGAATGCCAAGTTGATGACTAGGTATAACTTTACTACCAAGTACTTACTGGCAAAACAAGATGGGCAAGAGACATAAGGGTGTATTTTTTTTATACTCAAGACTTTCATATATATACACTGGAGGCTTCCAATGAAAAAAGTTCTTATGTACCTATGTTGGCTTGGGATTTGAAGCAATTGTATGAGGATTTCCCTGGTAATCGAGTGGGGAGGCGGGTCGTTCCCATCGTTAAATTATTATGGTTGAGGGAGGCGCTGGCCGAACGGGCGCTACTTGTGGTGGCTGTATGAGCCTGTTTTTAGAAAATCTGTGTCATGTTTTTAAAATTAAAGCTATTAATTTAATTTAAATATATTTATACTTTTACGTTGAGCAGAAGAAACGAGTAGTACGAAGATGATTCTGTATTCGTCTTAGCTCGGGTGTAATCGGCGTACGATGCGAGTGCGGGTGAAACCGGGGGTCGGGCGAGCGTCGAACAGGCAGTCAGGGAAGATCTACCGAGCGCGGTGGTTGTGTCGCACGCACATGCCGGGAACACCACGTTCTTACATAATCATAGGCTTTGTGAAGGGTACCTACTATAACGATTGTGTTGCATTAGCAACAAACGTTACAATACGGTAGATATCATTATTAAATGATACCTACCGTGTACAAATTAAATTTGTAACCAAAATTTATGAACGGTGCGGGACTCAAACCCGCGATCTCTCGTGTTCGGTCCAAGGGCTTCACCAAATGAGGCAACCGTTCGAGTGACGCAAGGTTTGTAAATCTTGCCACCTATGTCTTGTTTAACTCTCAGGTGGTGGCTCCATCTACAGGATCTAATTTATAGTTGATAACCTGCTCACCCCAATAATTACATATTATTAGGAAATAGACTTGAGATGTCAAATCTAAACAGTTTCTTATTTCTAAAGTAATAGCATATCTTAGATTAATTATGCAAATTAAATTTGTAACCAAAATTTATGAACGATGCGGGACTCGAACCCGCGACCTCTCGGGTTCCGTCCAAGCGCTCTTACCAACTAAGCCAACCGTACGAGTAACGTAAGGTTCGTAAATTTTGGTATGTCTTGTTCAACTCTCAGGTTGTGGCTCCATCTACCTGCAGGATACCGTGTGTTTTGCTTGCTGTCGTATTAAAATGCCCAGAACAGTGGACGGCCACGGGATCCTGACCATGACATGGCCGGCCTTGACTCAAAACAATGATTTTTTATATTTTTTTTGATTTGTCTGTAGGTACAGACAATCTAATCTCAGTAATGACTAAACCAATTTTTTTATGGAATAGGAGGACAAACGAGCGTTACCTGGTGTTAAGTAATCACCGCCACCCACATTCTCTTGCAAAACCAGAGGAATCACAGAAGCGTTGCCGGCCTTTAAGGCAGGTGTACGCGCTTTTTTGAAGGTACCCATGTCGTATCGTCCAACACCGCACAAGGAAGCTCATTCCACAGCTTTGTAGTACGTGGAAGAAAGATCCTTGAAAACCGCACTGTGGAGGACCGCCACACATCCAGATGGTGGGGATGATATCCTAACTAGTGGCGTGTCGTGCGAAGGTGGAATTCAGCGGCAGGAATCAGGTTAAACAGCTCTTCGGAACACTCCCCGTGATAAATGCGGTAGAAGTCACACATTGAAGCGACGTCTCTACGCAACGCCAAGTGATCCAGCCGTTCACAGAGCACAGACGGTCTGTACCGATTGTGCTGACGTCAGAAGACGGCAGCGTGACTCTCCCACTTTTAAAAAGCCCTTAGTCGCCTCTTAAGACACCCTTGGGGCTAGGACTCCCCTATTCTTTTTACGCCCCGGGGAAGCACAGGGCAAGAAGAAGATTTGAATGCAGTTAAGGCATTGTGTGTTTGACGTTTGAGTACTTTGGTTGCATCACATATCATATACTCTAGTACACAGTAAAATAATTTGTAGAACGATGAATGAGTTTCTTCATTCTTGACACTTATTTCAGCTCAGGTGTCTACTCTCGTTCTCCGAAACGAAACTTCGTAAACGAACGAAATCTAAACGATGTATCGGTAGTGACCCTACTCTATTTTGTTTTCGGACACATCGACGAAGTTCGGAACCATAGACAATATTCGTGAACGAATGGTGAACGATTGAAATTAATGCTGTATTTCTATTTTATGCCAATAGAGTAACTAACAGTGCCGCCGCAGCCGCGCATCATAATTTACGTAATAAATCAAATTGCTGGTTTAGCGCCGACTCAAAACTAGATACTTACATTACAAACATACTTAACATGGACATTCTTTACAATTAGGTACAACCTTATCGATACGAATTTTGATACATTTAATAATTACAAATATCACTTGTGTTTGAAGGTTTTTGCACTTACTGGTGAAAAGACCCTTTCCCGGCACAGAATTGACCTCTTTTTTGACAGTAGTATAGTGCAAGATGGTAAAATTCAACGTTTTCGCGGGGTTGAAACTATTGAAACTAGTGAAACTATTTGCGGTGAAATATTAGCCGTCGCTCATATTTGCGGCGCGCCTGCCCCGCTTAAAGTTTTGTGATAGCAATGAGCAACATTAGAAGTGTTCACGAATGTTCTCCAAAAGGTCTTTCAATAATTTTTGTGTATATACTGTTGCATAATAGGCAATGAAACAGCCGACAGACTTGCTAATGAAGCTGTGGTGTACGGTGACAACTTCCCCTTTATAATATATTCTCAGGATTTAGCCGATCTTCCTGATCTATATCTCAGGGACTGCCGGAGTAAAGTCTAGGCTGAAAGTACGTTTATCTCATCCATATCAAACAACAAAATTCTTGTGTCTTTGAAGGCGATACCGATCAAACCACCAGATGCATCACTTAAGGTGGAGTCACATCCCTACTGTTCTGGACAGATGTCGTTGATGGGCTGCTGCATTCCCTCACTGAATGTAAGCATAACATGCGCTATGCTAACGATGTACTAGTCATAGTGGTCAGGGTCCATAGTAATCTGATGCAAATATGTAGACCTGAAGTTGAGTGTTTCTAAAACGTGCAAAGTTCCCTTTACGCATAGCAGGAAAACCAACCTCAAGCATATTATGGTAGATAAATTACTTGAATGGAAAACGCTCAAAATGGTCCTTGGTAGCAATCTCAATTGTCGCAATCACGTGCAGGAGGTGTTATCTAAAGACACCCGGGCACTCATGGTCTACAAAAGTTTAGCTGGAAGGAACTGAGGGCTATCTCTCTTCTGGGATTCTTCCTTCGTGAAATGTATTTATTAGTGGCTAGGCCCATTATCACATACGTTGTGTGGTGTGGGCAAATAAGACATCTAACGTAACGGCGAAACTGCCTTACAAAACTGCAAAGGCTAGCGTCTGCTTCACAGTGATACACAGTTAGATCTTCCACCTCTGCAGCAGTAACAACGGCCGCCAGGATGGCCACAATCAGAATAAAAAATAGCGGGATTATAACAGGCATAAATGTGAGCCAGCGTGACCTAAAGATACTGGCAAAGTGCTCACACACCTGTTTATGCCGCATGACAGAATTCCCCAAATATTTTGATTTTAGCGGAAATTCAGGCTAATTCTTAGCAACAAGGAAGACTACTGCGATACTACGGTGCACCTAAATAGATAGTCTTACCATTAAGTGGTGTACAGATGGCTCCAGGACGGTACCGTTGCTGGAGTCTTAGGCCCAGCAATCAAAAACCGTGAATGCCTCAGGTAAATTATTATCAACAATATACCAGGCGGAGGTACATGCGATAGACAGGTGCCTACAAATAACCTCGACAGGAATTACCAATCAAAGGACATTGTTTTAATGTCAGATAGCCAAGCAGCTCTAAGGCATTGACGTCCTACACAATAACTCTACGATTAGTGTGGGAATGTAGAAGAAAACTGGATATGCTCTGCCAGAGCAACAAAATTACCCTGGCCTGGATACCAGGGCTCAAAAGCAAAGAAGTTTACGAGATAGGCGACTGGCTAGCTAAACATGGAGCATCATCTACTTTCATATGCCCAGAACCTTTGTGGTGTTAGAGAATCTCTTATCTGCAATTTCCTAAGGAATCAAGAAATTGGAATCAGCCAGTTACTGGTCCTTACTACCAGGCCATTCCTACTGGTCTGGCCATTGCTAGAATCAGGCTGGGGTGTCTTAAAGTACCTTTACTCAAAGCAGAGGACGTGCCCTGCCCTAAACTAAACCCCTAAACCCTCTGAGGATCATACGCCTCGTAAAAGTAATAGGTCTTGAGGATATAATTCAAACTTCGGCACAGTAAGGGCAGGGCACGTTTCGTAGCTAGTAGCCTCGATAGTACAGGGAGTTGAGGGCAAGCGCGCTTGCGCAACAACAATGTGGAACATGTAAGAAAACACACAGTTATTAAATAAATAATTTAAAAACGGAATTGAAGCTGTGAAAAAGTGCGAGCCAAAATCTCCAAATAAATTTATTCTAACGTCAATTTTATATTCTTTCATCTTTGCTAACGTAAAAATATTACACTGTTTACGGTTTACCTACGTAAGTACCTACAAAATTAAAAAATACGCATTAACAGCTGGATAAAAATTTTAAATTGTATTTTGTTTTGATTTAAATTATTAATAATCATAAAGATTATATGTTATTTACGATTTATGATGCTGGAAGACTCACTCACTCTATAAGGATAAATACAGAAAAGAGCAACATTACAAATTACAATGGAATCGGATTCAAAGAATGCGATAGGTAGGTTTACCCCATTGTTTTTAAAACAATTTTTCGTCAAACTATTACATCGATATACCTACATTATCATCTTCTCATTAATGTATTTCTATAATTCTTCTATTAGCAGATCAAGACTGTGCAGTTTGTATGCAGAAATTGAATCATCCAGCAAAACTCCCATGCGACCATATATTTTGTTTTCTCTGTGTTAAGGTAAATTTTGTAGTATTGCATGTTAAAAATTTAAAAAACTGATTTAATGGTCCAACTATTGTAGCTATTAATGAACCACTGTAGTGTTAAATTACAAGCACATATTGGACATTAAATGAAGCCTCAGTGTTAATGACAATAATAATAATATTGACACACTTTTTACACAAATTATCTTGCCCCAAGTTAAGCATATATAGCCTGTGTTATGGGTTACAAGACAATGATATATTTAATACAATATACTTACTTAAACATACATAAATACATTTAAACATCCATGACTCGGAAACAAACATCCATATTCATCATATAAATGCTTGCACCTTACTGGGATTCGAACCCGGGACCTCTAGCTTAGTAGGTAGGATCGCTAACCACTCAGCTATACAGGTCGTCAATTACTATTAGTCTACAATCTACTGAACAATTTTTTATGAAAAAAGATCAAATGTAAATACTATAAAACAACGAAATAATAAAATACTATGACATAATGATAAGTGGTGTGGTGGTAGCAATATGATAATTAAAAATATAAACTAGTCGGTACCGACACCACCAAAAATGTGAGTAAAGCCGTATTAATAAATAATTTAATAATGACTCACGAAAGTTTTAATTTTAATATTCGTTATAGATGCAAATCATTATAATATAGTATAGAATTTTTCAGGGTGTTATTATACGAAGTCACAAGTGTCCTATGTGTCGTACAGAGACTCCAGAAGATTATTTAGACAACCCTGTACTTGTTAATGAAATGGGTGATGAAGAGGTAACACATGCAGAAGCTGGTGTCCACCAGTGGTATTATGAAGGGAAAGATGGTTTGTATAAAATTAATTAGAATTCTACTGCATTATATAATATGGAGTAGAATCTTAAGTCGAGCTTCAGAGAGATATTGAAAGGAAATATTTGGCTTGTTCTTCTGTGATGTAATTCTAGAAAATCGTTCCAAACCACAATCATGTCGAAATTGAGTTAAGAACACTAAACTGACGGACAACGCACTGACAAAAAAATGGCAGCTGTACTGTCACTCTTTAAATGATAACATGACTTAGTAGCCCAACCCACATGTATGGAATACACTAATATTTATTAAACTTTAAACAGAAATTCCTTAAAATGTGATGTTTGTGGTTTGGAAAGTTTTTCGTGAAATTATAACTAATTTTGATTAAGAGAGGGGAAATTCATTAAAACTCAAGTTTGAGTGGTAATAATCATATTTTTTTTGCTTGTATTGTAACATAATGTAGAAAATACAACAACAAAATAATCAACATATGTTTAAAATATCTATCTAAAAAGATATTTCTCTAGAACCAAACATTAAATGATAAATTTTAAACAACTACAAAAAACTGCTAAGTATCCATATGACACATGTGACACCTTGTTGGAAAGCATATTGATTCTGTTACATTGTTTTCTAAGAAACAAATGATGTAAATTGTTCGTAAATGCTTAGTCTGAAAGTAAATACAGTCATTTAGTTTCAAATGATGGAGTTGTGAAACAATATAGTAATTGAGATACAGAATGGCTTGTAGGAAATCACAGATTATTTATACTTGTGTTATGACTTTGTTTTGGTTTGTGGTTTTGTCTGTTTGTTTATTTTAACTTTTTCTATTGTCACATATTTCTGTTGTAAATGCAATGTAGAACATACGGCACTCCACACAAATCTATCCCAGCCTTATATCCCCTGATCTATTTTAAGTTAGGCCTTCCTTTATGTATTAATATATAATATTACAAAATTATTTTTTATTAAAATTAAGAGCATTCAACTGGCGGCTACTCAATTCTGTAATCAAGTGCTATGTTCTGCTTGATCTGAATTACATTCCCACACCTATTACAGAAGTCTAATACATACAGATTTCTACCTTGCAATTTGCAGAAGCATTGTGATCAGGAGCTTAAGACACTTTCTTCTACTAACTAAAAATTATTTAAATCAAAATAATATAGTTGTGACGACATACGGAACACAGACCACCAGTGGGAGGATTCTTTCCACAGGATGCCGGCTAGATTTTGGGTACCACAACGACACCTATTTCTACCGTGAAGCAGTAATGTGAAAACAGTACTGTGTTTCGGTCTGAAGGATGCCGTAGGTAGTAAATCACTGGGCAAATGAGACTTTAAATCTTATGTTTCAAGGTGACGAGCGGAATTGTAGTGCCCCTCAGAATTTTTGGGTTTATCAAGCATCCTGAGCGGCACTGCATTGTAATGGGTAGGGCGTATCAATTACCATCAGCTGAACGTCCTGCTCGTCTCTTCCCTTATTTTCATAAAAAAAAAACAGACATGATCGCTAATTATGGGCTTTATGAGGAAGCTCATTGTCGTAGCCCAGATGATTGCAAAACTGATGTGGCAGTGGGTAGGGCACATAGCTTGATGGACAGATGGCCGTTGGGGCAGTAAAGTCCTCGAATGGCGACCACGTACCGTAAGACCGACGACCTGGTCAAGATCGCAGGAGAATGCTGGATGAGGGCAACGCAAGATCGATCGTCACGGCGATCTTTGGGCCTGGCCTTTGTCCAGCAGTGGACGTCTTCCGTCTGAAATCGAATATAGTTTTAAAAACTAGTGTGTATCTGAAAGTGTGGATAGCATCTAACAATAAAACAGTATCATATAACTAATTTGCAAGTACCTTATAAATATTAATTAATTAAAATGTCATTAGGGTGGTGGAAGTATGATGAGAGAAGCAATGAAGATCTCGAAGCAGATTACAACGCTGGAAAAAGCGAATGTAAACTTTTACTTGCTGGATCAGTATATTGTGTGGATTTTACAAATATGTATCAATTTCGTCAAACAGATCCAAGACGAAAACGAAAAGTGAAACGAGACTCGAACAAACTTCCTACTAAAGGTAAATTGGTATTCAAATGTCATATGTACATGATAATAACAAGGACGAGTAAAAAAGAAGGACTCCGCGCCGTGATATTAGCAAGTGAAGCACCTTTATGCTAGTGTGTGTGCGGTTACGGGGTATACCAGTTACACAATGTTTTCTCCCTTAAATAATCAGTTATCCACAAATACTTTTATAGTATTTGTTTTTACACTTTTTCACAACGCACGACGGCAATTTTAAAACATTTTATTGCGAAGCAAACAGATCTGTCACAGACGGTGGTAAATCTCATAATGGCGGTCGATCGGCTTGTGTTAGCGTAAGTATATGCGTGGGGCTATGTATTTACACGTTTACCGGCTTGTTTTGGTGCCTCACTGTTATAAGGTGACAGGGTGTGACACTGAGTCCTTTATTTTTTTACTCGTCCGTGGATAATAATAACTTTTTTATATATTATTTAATAATGTTACATGTCATTTAATGTTGTGTAATTAGACTACTAAAAAATTGTTACACATCAATACCAATAACACACGGTTCTATAGCTTGTTATATCACACTGACTGTTCAATTCGACTGGTCAGTCACTAACGAATCAAAAAGTGTGCCTTGCATTTTATTTATACCTAAGTATTATTCTCCAATGATGTGGAACAGAGAAGCATTAAAAAGAACAAGTAAACAATTTGTTTCCGCTATAGTAAGCATTCTCCACCTTAGGATGTACCACATAAGGTCGCAATTTCGAATTGTTAGGTGGTAGAACTGAAACTGACTGCTGAACATCCTGCTCTTCTCGTTCCTTATTGTCATAAAAAAATCGAAGGATCTCCATCCAAAATCTATATACAATTTGTATAATTGTGTTCAAAGTAAAAACCATTTTATATAAAATATTTCATGCAAATGAGTAAATATATTGTTGCGTAGCAACGCTTTGAACTTTGAAGTATATGACGAGAGTTGTCAAACTTCAAGACATTGTTAATTTCAACAGCTCCGTCAGCAATGTTCGTAGCTCAGCGCAAAAGTGTTTACTTTAGACGCTGTAGACCCGGGTTCGATACACCTACCAGTGTATGGCATTTTTTGGGTTTTGTAAAGTTAATGGAAATTTCTAGTAAGTTCAGGATCAAATCGAACAGAAAAAAGGGATGGAAAATGTGTAAGCAGGATAAAAATAGTTAAAAGAATTTTGTAGTACAATTTAAATTTAAAGATGGAATGGGGGAATCATTTTGAAAATGGAACAGATCCGGGGGTATAAAAGCCGTACTAAGCGTGGCCTACGGCAGTTCTAGTTCTGACTCGAAAGTGTAAAGAAGAAGAAGAAAAGAAGAAGAAGTGAAAAGTGGAAGTGTTCCAAGAAGAAGAAGATAGAAGAGACCTAGTGTTCGGTGCAGTGTGACGCGTTGAAGGTACTGCCGCCCACAAAAGGAACAGCGGCAGACCGGCAAGTGCAAGTTCAGAAAAAGTGAACGCAAATAAAGACTCGTTCCTATAAGCGTAGTATTATTTCCAATCCCTGACCCACTCCCGTGTCAATTGGTGTTAGAAGTGGGATACGAACCCACGCCCACAAAAGTGGACTACGACCTGAACGCAGAGCCTTGTCCGAAGGGCATTGTTTTGAACTGCCATAACCCTTTTCCGGTTGAAAAAGCCGTCTTCTCCTTGTCTTTAGGGTCCAGATCGACTTGCCAGTAGCCACTTTTCAAATCAAGAGTAGAGAAGGAAAAAGTCATGGAAATGCAGATGCGTTATCTAGAAGACCTTGTCCGATGGAATGCAAACATTGCATTCGTCAGGAGGAGAAAGAGAATTTTATAATCCGGCTGATCAGAACAGATTCGATCGACGAGAACTGGACCAACGATGCAATGAAGAGAGCTCAGGAAAATGATAAGGATCTTCAACCACTTTTACATTGGCTTGCAAGTGGATCGCTTAAACCAAAATGGTCTAAAGTGGCTAGACACAGTACGGCTACTAAGAGTCTCTGGGCACAATGGAACAGTTTGGTGATGCATGACGGGCTGCTCTGCCGGAAATGGGAAACCCCGCAAGGAAAGGATTGCCATCTGCAATTGGTCGTTCCCAGGGAGAAGGTGAACGAGATCCTGAGAGCTTATCACGATGGTTCTTCAGGTGGACATTTGGGAATAAGAAGAACTCTCATAAAAATTAAAGAACGATTTTACTGGTTGCATTGCCGTGGTGATGTGGAAGACTGGTGCCGTAAATGCAAGAGTTGTGCAGCTGTCAAAGGACCTCAGACCCAGAGCAGAGGAGCTATGAAATTGTATAATGTTGGGGCTCCGTGGGAGAGAGTAGCTCTGGGCATAGCCGGACCGTTTCTAGTCACCAAAGCTAGAAACCGTTACATAATGGTGGTGATGGATTATTTCACGAAGTGGCCGGAAGCATTTGCTCTACCGAATCAAGAAGCAGTTACCGTTGCGACGAAGCTGGTGAATGAAGTTTTCTGCAGATTCGGTGTGCCTTTGGAGATGCACAGTGACCAAGGGCGGAACTTCGAGTCACAAGTATTTCAAGAAGTTTGCAAGATTTTGGGAATCCATAAGACCAGAACTACGCCATATCATCCACAATCGGACGGGATGGTGGAGAGGTTTAACCAAACATTGGAGCGACATCTGGCAAAAGTAGTGGACAGTCATCAGGATAACTGGGATGAGTACATTCCACTGTTTCTTATGTCGTATAGAAGCGCAATACACGAGACGACAACGGTGACTCCTGCTTACGCCAATTTTGGAAGGGAATTGAAATTGCCAGCTGATTTACTCTCAGGCTGTCCACCGGATACTCCGAAAAGTATAACAGAATATGTGGATGAGTTACGGAAACAGATGGTTGACATCTACGAGGAAATTAGAACAACTGGGCTTAAGGCAAGTGAACGGATGAAGACCCGCTACGATCGAAGAGCTAATATTCCTAGTTTTGAAGAGGGAACCCTGATTTGGTTACACAATCCTGTAAGGCGAAAGGGGAAGTCTCCGAAGCTCCAACCAAGTTGGGAGGGACCATACAAAGTAATCACAAGGATAAATGATGTGACTCTCAGGATCCAGCGTACCCCTCGAAGTCCCCCGAAAATCGTACATGTCGATCGGGTGGCTAAGTACTACGGAAGCAACGATGATCGGGACGATCATGTCTTGGGAGGGGGCAGTGTTGCGTAGCAACGCTTTGAAGTATATGACGAGAGTTATCAAACTTCAAGACATTGTTAATTTCAACAGCTCCGTCAGCAATGTTCGTAGCTCAGCGGTAAAGTGTTTACTTTAGACGCTGTAGACCCGGGTCGATACACCTACCAGTGTATGGAATTTTTTGGGTTTTGTAAAGTTAATGGAAATTTCTAGTAAGTTCAGGATCAAATCGAACAGAAAAAAAGGGATGGAAAATGTGTAGCATGATGAAATGTGTCGTGTGAAATGTGGAGCAGGATAAAAATAGTTAAAAGAATTATCTAGTACAATTTAAATTTAAAGATGGAATGGGGGAATCATTTTGAAAATGGAACAGATCCGGGGGTATATAAGCCGTACTAAGTGTGGCCTACGGCAGTTCTAGTTCTGACTCGAAAGTTTAAAGAAGAAGAAGAAGAAGAAAAGAAGAAGTAGTGAAAAGTGGAAGTGTTCCAAGAAGAAGAAGATAGAAGAGACCTAGTGTTCGGTGCAGTGTGACGCGTTGAAGGTACTGCCGCCCACAAAAGGAACAGCGGCAGACCGGCAAGTGCAAGTTCAGAAAAAGTGAACGCAAATAAAGACTCGTTCTTATAAGCGGAGTATTATTTCCAATCCCTGACCCACTCCCGTGTCAATATATATGTTTGTATATAGATGCTTGTTATCAATATAAAAAAACTACGTTTAAAAAAACCGACTTCAAAAACTGAAAAGTACCAAATAACTAAAAATTTTATTTAATTCACTTTTACCTTTAATATTAATAAAATACTATTATTTATATGTTCTACCTATTGATAGGTTTTAAGTCGTAGCCGTTGTTTTTAGTGTCAGTTAATAATTATAATATATAATGAAATAATAATATATGTACACAAAAAACATCATTGAGGTAAACAAAAATTTTCATAAAAAATGTTAATTAAATGGAAACTACTGGGTCAAACGGTATCTATTCTGCATCGAACTAAAGAAAAATAACGTAAATCGGATCATAAATCTCAGAGGAATCGGTGTACATACATAAAAAAAAATACCTACCGATCGAATTGATAACCTCCTCCTTTTTGAAGTCGGTTAAAAACAAGGCATAATTACGATCTTATATTTTACAAAATGTTTTATATAGGAGTAATTATGTAAATTGAATTTGAAGCTGTTCATTTGTGTCGATTTATTTGGATTTAAATATTTACTAAATGTTTTGTTTCAGGAATTGCAGGAATTCGAAAATTAAGTACGAAACCAGCAGAGATAATAGTTATTGATGATGACACTAATACCAATGTAGTCGACTTAACAAACAACAGTGACAGTAGCCCAGAAAACATGGATAATGTAGATGCCATTTCTGATAGCCTGAGGTAAAATAATATGGTTATTTCGGACATAAATGAAAGAAATATGGCCATCTTTTAATACAAATATTTTATTAAAACTATCAATTTGAAATTTTAATATAATATGACTGAATTAACTAACAACTCTAAATATTTATAGTAACTACTAAGACCACTACTGAATTTGTACTATCTGCGTAAGCAACAAAACAAAATTATAAGAAAATAAATTAAGGTGAGTAGTGAAACTTTAAATCAAAAGCAGAGTGGCTTATTTTATAATTTTTTTTATCTTATTCTTTATTTATTATAAACCATATTAGATAGATAAGAATTTAGCCTAGATATGGTCATTAATGTTTTATTCACTATTACTATTTTTGCATTGATGTATGGCCTATCTGAAAAGTTTGAGTGGTTCCCAGACTTGGGTAGCCACATGCCATCCCCTTTGAATATTCTGCTCCAACAACACCCCCCTTGAAATGACTGTACTGCCTATCAGACATCCTTGCCGTAAAATACCAATAACCCGTCGCCTAACACCTGAAATAGAGTTACTGCTCAACGAGTTTTGTTTTCTGTCAATGTTAAGAATTTGAGAGGGCAGATGGCATTTCCTCCATTGTGCTCAGAATGTGTGCCCCTGAGTTAACTTCGATATTAACTCGTTTATTCCACCCATATTAAAAATTAGGCTTGAGGATTGCCTTTGTCCATGTGTCCGACTACAGGCCAAAATATATGCTATAATATGACTTCCTTCTCTCCAAAATCAGGGTAGGTTTTAACTTATAGGTCGCCAGTTGGCCTCCAGCAATATGGCTTTCGTTTATGGCACAGGGAGAAGTCCTTCATTCGAGTTTCGCCAGTGTACTTGTGAACACAACCAGCCTACTCTTAATAATAGTTAGACCGCATGTAAGTGGACCTTGCTTCTCAAAATATGATATAGTTTGCGAGTCCAGTACTTTGAACGGCTCAATCATTTGACACTGCGTAGAGTCACTTTGACGTTTACCCTGATCCTTGCTGCCCAATTCCACCTTGGCACCACATGCACAAACTTAAATTATCATCATCTCCATTTGGATGTATGAAGACTTAAAAAATTCAGAACTTTGATCTGTAGACTATTTCGACTTTATGTGTCTGTAATATTCAACTTAAAATTATATTTGTGTAATTGATATAATTATTTGTTTAACAGATTTGTCAGTTTAGAGGAAGAACAATAATCTCAGGCGACAGCAGAAGATGTGCAATAGTATCATGCTGTTTTAATGAAGGGTATTTTTATAAAATGAATGGGGGTGAAATCAATTAAAAAACAGCTGTTACAACTAATTTAATGCACTTTATGTAACTTACTTATTAGAGCCTCTCAGTAACCTGTCTTGCTTGCAGGCTGCACACGGTTACCCCGAAGCCGTATGCAAGCAGCGGTTTGTGACTGAGAGGCTTAGAAAAATATATTGCTCTCTTGTCACATCGTGTGCCACATAATTTGGCTGTAATCCTGAAAATCTTGTATTCCAGAAATGTATAATAATTCCTTAGTTATCATAGATTGTAATAATAGTTAATATACCTACAGATTAAAGGAGTCTGTATAGTGGGCATAGCAAATGAGTCTAATGTAATCCTAGTGTAGCAAGGAATTTTGATTTTATAGCCTGGACATTGTTGAGGTGTAAGTGTAGTACCCAGTGCTGCAAGTACCTATGTGGCATCGTAAGTGCTTGCTCGAATTTATTTGCATCTATTTGACAAAATGTTTTCACTAAATACAAGCTTCCGATAGTTCTAGTTACTATTATGAAATCTAGGTTGTCCTAATTGTCATTAGGAACCCTTTATTGGTTAATATTCAATTTATTTTTGTATTTCTACAAATATTTACGTATTAACAAGCAACCAGTAAAGTTATTCATATTCTTATATGATGCCTTTGATTGCTTTTCTTCTTGAATGTTTATTAGGTTAGATTGATATTTAAAGTTGTGCAAACCAAAATTTTGCATTGGGTCTAAATTAGCATCAGTCTCAAATTGCCATCTTTTAGTTTAAAATTTGTTGAAATATGTATTAGAGTATTGTTAAATACAATAATTTATAATAATGTTAAATAAAAAAATTTAAAACATTTCAACACTATTTTATTTACTAAAATACCTTAAATCTATTAAAACAATCACTTCACCATGGCCTCACTTTACTCTGACTGGCATGAGTCAATATCCATGTATTAAGTGGTTTAGGAGCTCGGAGAACTTGTTTGTGCCTGGGACGTTCAGCACACATATTATAAAGGCGCCCATCTCTTGCAACTAGATAACAAGCCTTGCAACGCCTCTTCACCTTACCCCGTACTTTTAGATTACAAGCGAAATTGAGAAGAGGTGACTGTACAGACAATAACTTATCTGGACCTATAACATTCTGTATTGCACTGTAGGTAGCTGATATTGGCTTTGTTGCTAAACTTGATGCACCAATCCATATCCTCGATAGTGAAAATATTCTCTGCATTGCTGAAATAAATATTTAGAATATTACATACATTATCCGGAAATGGTTTGATATAAAAATAGACCAATATAAAACTATTATGAACGAACTATCTTGAAAATTGAGGTTATTGAACAAAACAAATTATAATTAAATCTGCTAAGGTTGAGACAATTCAAAAGGTTTCTAGCTGTAATATGATCAGAAAAGCATCAGTAAACCGCACCTTTCAAAATTAATCGAAAATGCGAAACTCCGTAAATTTTGTAAATAATCAATATTGTTTTTCTTTTTTGGTGTTTAAGACCACAGAGTACCTATACCTTTACCCTGTATTATATAATTATACTCTGTGACCTATTTATTAATCTAGCGACGTTATGGCTCGGTTACTAGCAGTGGGACCTTCCTAAAGCGTCTACTCAAGGCCCTTATAATATTGGCAATTTGATGGTGGGGATGAAATCGGCTATCTCACTGACCTGTTTATAATTTATATACCACTGGACAGACTGTTCCATATGTTTGACAGCAATGTTTTGTGCCTATTTGAAGCGTCACTCCCGAGCTTCCAGAGAACTAGTTTTGACGTATAATTCAAACGGCTCCGAGAAAAGCGTACAATACTCTAGAACTTTTTATTCACAAAAAAAAAGTGAACTTTATTACGTTTATTTGAAGTATAAATAACACGGAAAACGAGCGAAATTAATTCAAAATGCAAAAATATTTCAGAGTACTGTACGTTCCTTCGCAGCCATTTGTATTATACAACAAAATTAGTTCTCTGGACGCTCGCGAGATCCAATCGCCGATGGACACGACGCCGATCGCCTCCGCGCAGCACATCAGCGCAGAACCGCCGCGAGTGCCCGCCGCGTCTAAAACGCGCGTTGCGCCCAACAAGACGCCCCAGCAGACCCACGACGACACGCCCGTCGAGTGCGTCATACAGTGCGCTCCCTTGAAGCCCAAGACCGAAACCCTAGCACACAACATTATGTTGTTTAGCCAGAGCATGCTCGAATTCGTAGTCGCGCGCTTTAGTCTAGGGGTCGAGGTCACGGGTGTTAAGGCGGAATACGCGCGTCTGCTCACGACCGCCCGCCACGCGGTTGAAAAGAAGCTCTCTCCGAACTATTCCTCTTTTAGTGTGGAGAGCATCCTCGAGGAGATGCAGACCTGCAGCGCACCTCCATCAACCTGCAGCCTGCGCTCATCAACAGATGAGCACACCAGTATACGGGCGAGCACACCTGAGATTCCGCCACAGCAGAGATGCATCCCCAACTGCGAGCTTCGCTGCAGTTGTATCGTCTCCCGGCCGCCAAATAGAGACGCAGACTGCCCCCACGGCCACTACCAGCCCCACGGCCGCCGCCACCACCCGAAAGGAAAAAATGCCACCGCTGACGGTTGAAGAAATGCCCAAATGGATCCAACACCTCAAGATCCTGCACGAAAAGT
The DNA here is from genome assembly GCA_949711755.1 of Leptidea juvernica. Classification (NCBI taxonomy): domain Eukaryota; kingdom Metazoa; phylum Arthropoda; class Insecta; order Lepidoptera; family Pieridae; genus Leptidea; species Leptidea juvernica. The sequence goes on along the minus strand of CATIXQ010000005.1, from coordinate 19,774,829 downwards.
TGGGTCGGGCCCCAAATGCCCGTCCATACAGCAGAGGGATCCGCTTCCTGCCAGCGGATGAAGCAGAGTACCTCTGCACAGGTACAGCAGTAACTCTCAAGTCAAGAGGATATCACGATCAAGGAGATGCAGACCTACAGCGCACCTTCATCGACCTGCAGCCAGTACTCATCAACAGGTGAGCACACCCGTATACGGGCAAGCTCACCTGAGATGCCACCACAGAATGCATCCCCAACTGCGAGCTTCGCCGCAGTTGTACCGTCTCCCAGGCACCAAATGAAGACGCAGACTGTCCCCACGGCCACTACCGGCCCCACGGCCACCGCCACCACCCGAAAGGGAAGAATGCCGCCGCTGGTGGTTGAAGAAATGCCCAACTGGATCCAACACTTCAAGATCCTGCACGAGAAGTTGGGTCAGGCCCCAAATGCCCGCCCTTTCGGCAAAGGGGTCCGCTACCTGTCAGCGGACGAAGCAAAGTACAGAGTGCTACAGCAGTACCTCTCAAGCCAAGAGGAAATCGTGAAGCTCCCCTGGTTCAGTTACTCGTTGCCGGCAGATCGCAGACTTAAGTTTGCGATTCGGGGCCTGCAGGTCGACACTGAACCAGCAGAAATTGAAGACGCTTTGCGCTCACGGGGGTATAGTCCCGAGTGCAGGCAAGCCGGCGAGTGCAAGCAAGAAGAGGCCGGCCAGGATGTATATATTTTATAATCCTGAAGAGATCTCCTGGAATTACCCCCGCCATATATGAGATAACTGAATTACTCAATATGGCGGGCATCAAGGTAGAACCGTGGCGCTCGAAGAAAGGGCCAGCACAGTGCCACCGCTGCCAGGGCTTCTGACACTCGTCGCACGGCTGCCATCGGCAGCAAGCTTGCGTACGATGTGGCGGACCGCACCCAGCCAGAGACTGCAGCCGTCCACTGACGGAACCCGCCACCTGCGTTAACTGCAGTGGACCCCACCCGGCAAGCAACACAAGCTGCTGGGTCACAAAGAAAAGGCTCGCAACAGACGGGCAAGCACGGTAACGCGCACCGGCTCGAGAAAACCTGTTGCCTCGCCCACGCCGCCCCTCCCACAAGTCGAGGCAAAAGTTGAGGAATATGAAACTACCCGCAGTGAATTTTTTGAAGATACCCGCAATAACCATGAAGAGCTGTTGCGCCCAGAGGCGATCCAGAGCCGGCAGACGACTCCATACCCATGGCCTCGGCAAATCAAGCCCTGCCTCGAGAGGCCAAAGGAAAAAAGAAATCCAAGAAGCAAACAGAGAGTACTCGCATAATGGAAAAACCACCATTACCGCGACTAGAGGACCTAAGTGATGAGGCAATCGGAATGATGAACATCTCAACCTCATAAATGCATTCCAACACTTAGTCCCGGAATCCTTGAAGCCAAAAATCCTCGCCAACCAGCTGATCGCCCCGTGTATCCTTCCTACTACTTACTACGTGAAGTCTGAAATTAAAAAGAGCTACTAAAGATCGTTTCAACCTCAAAAACTTTTTGTTTGAAAGTTATTCATAGTAGACGCATTTACCCAAAATGGAGTAAATGCGTCAAAAATCTACATTTAAAAAAAACCCTTAATAACTTTTTTATGCGATATTCTTGAAGGTACCTAATAAATTTTGAACATTATTCGTTAGAAAACACAGGTTTGATGAGATTTCTAAAAACGACTTAAGAGATTAATTTTTATGGGCCTTCAAAATCAACAAACGAAAAATGTGACGCATTTCCCTCAGTTGACCTTAATAAAAAGGGGCGCTTACCCGAAATACGACACTCCATCCTTTTTAACTCTGTCATTGCGTGGCGTTATCTTCAAAGCATGGTCGAAACAAAAGTAAATAGTTTTCATGTAAGTAGGTATTTATAAAACTATAGTGGACGGCTCTCCTCTTCACTATAGGTTTGTAATTTACCCGTCTTAACTTAAATACTGTTGCCAACACATTCATCGGTAATTCCATGCCTAGTGGTTGTTATACGGTTCATAACTAGAGAAAGCGAAAGATATTCTGTTTCTACCAAGTTTTTTAAAGAGCCATTAATAATATTTCAAACATTATATAAAGAACTTGTCAAATGAAACAGAGTGGTGCTGTAGCTTTTTCCTATTGCCGCTTTTTGGAGTTGGCTTATTTAGAATAAAGATATTTTTATTTTAGTAGAAAAAAAAAAACAGTATTACATAACATAAATAGGTTAAAAAAGTATTTACCACTGACAGATGACGGCTATATTCTTGTAAAAAAACGGAAATAGCTGAAATCCACTACGTTGAAACTGTTCGCTTTCAAACTTAGCCGGATTATACTTCGTGGTTAATAGCGATACTGTAATTACTACTATTTCATACCTATGTCTAATCACTGCACGTTTCGTACATAATAAATCTAAGTTTTTAAAATATTTATAAAAACTATGTATTATATTATTAGGTAGATACAAAAACAAAATATCATAAACTTGGAGTGCGGCCGGCAGCGGTGTCATGCACAAGGGCTTAGCTATCGGTGGCAGGGCAGCAGACAGAGGCATCTGTGTTTGATCTTTGAGCCAACCGCCTAGCGAGAACTCTTTGATATATTGATGGAGGCTCTTCGCTATAAGACCGCCGCAAGGCAGGCTATCTGGGTTATGATGGTCGAGTCAACGTCTCGTCGGTCATCTCATTGGCCAAGTCAAAGTACCTACTTGCCTAACTTGTCCTTCTCAGCTTTCATGAGGTAGTCTTCATATGGGATAGTGATTTCGATGAGGACAGTTTGGAGCCGGGATCGGTTAACCACCACATTACCGTGCATATACGTATAGGCAATAATAATCCTGCCTGTGATGATAGACTAATATTGAAAACCATATTAGTCTTAAAATGTTAATGATTTTTTTTATTGGAAAGGATATACTGCAACGGTACTTTGACGAGAGTTTGATAAGGTTATAATTTTGGAATCCATCACAAAGTAACAGAAATCCTCAATTCTTAGGAGCAAATTAACGATACTCGATATTTGAGTCATCTACCGTAACGTCGTTATGCTCAAGTAATTGTAGTGGTTAAGGGGTTATACTAGTATGATGATCAATGGAACCCTTGACGGCTTACTTACTTTACTCCTTATGGCAGTATCCTCCTTGTGGCAGAATTTCTAACTGTCTGTAATAATATTGCAATGCGCTTACGTTCGTTGCTGAATTGCACCATGACGCAAAGTTCCATCTATTTTTGCGCTCTTCGCAAGCCTCTTTTGAAATTTTCCTCGAGGTAGATTTCCTCTATTGAGATATCTCCCTGACTTCATTATTTGCATTAAAACAGCGCTGTATTCACATATTATTCAGAGAAATTAGTTGGTGTCCTTCAGATTCACTAAAAATCTAAAAAAAACACCAAATAGCAACCGACTGAAAAAAACTTTTCCTTAACACAAACAAAGGCATCCGTATCTCATACCATGCTTAATGCTTCATAACAATAAAATCACAAAAATACTATTCGCAAGCTCGATGAAATGACAGATCTTTGTTTATTTGCCCCAAAGTTGACATTAGGCCAAATAAATAAATGGGTTACGCCATAGAGATGCAACATCAATTGCTTTGTCCTGTTCTATCTCAGCCTTAGTTGTATATCGCTTCTGCTTTCCATTTCTAATGTAGGTAGTTACCGACGCTACTTATGTAGCGTTAATATTCTAAGACAGCTACCCAGCAAAGAGAATGTAAATACTACATAACTTAGATCATTTTAAACGTCTAGATAGACTCACGGACTTTTAAAAAAAAGAAGGACTTCGCGCCGTGATATGTGAAGTGCGCAGGTGAAGCACCTTTAAGCTAGTGTGTGTGCGGTTACGGGGTGTACCAGTTACACAATTGTTTCTCCTTTAAATAATCAAATATAAAATAAATACTTTTATAGTATTGTTTTTACACTTTTTCACAACGCACGACGGCATTTTAAAATATTTTATTGCGACGCAAACTGATCTGTCACAGACGATGGCAAATCTCATAATGGCGGCCGATCGGCTTGTATTAGTGTAAGTGTTTGCGTGGGGCTATGTATTTACACGTTTACCGGCTTGTTTTGGTGTCTCACTGCTATGTAAAGTGACACGGAGTTCTTCTTTTTTTACTCGTCCGTGGATAGACTGTAGCTGTGAAAATATCAACAAAAAATTGAGTTTAGAGCTAACCTTTATTTTGAGCAATTCACGCACGTTAACACAAAGTGTCATACAAATCGCGGGTGTAAGACGAAGCTTGTCACACACATGAGGTATTAGACCCAGCCTGTTTTTATCGGTTGTCTAACAGCAAGATACTATCTCGAATCTAGACGTATAATTTATCTAAGCATATTTTATTTAGCATATTTTAGCGGATTTTACAGTGTCTTGTAAAACTTTTAAGTTTGGATTATACTGGCTAACTTTTCTATTGCGTTTGTAGTCAATATTTTCCTTCTCTCTTCAATATCTTATGTAGTTCTCTTTGCCACTCTTTGAAATAATTGTCACATTCAGATTCAGTATTGGTCCCATTCCTTATAGGGATTTGGTTCCGCCCGCCTCGCCCGATCACTCTTTTCGTAACGATCTCGTCACGCATTCACCAGCTTACTCCCCAAGTCAGGTGTGCATAGAGAAGGTTTGCTTCAAAAACTCCTAAGGATATATAGATATATCTTATAGATTGATAGATACAAGTCTAGCTTGCTAAAAGCGTGCTATTTAATGTTTTGATGGTCAAAGGAAAAAACTAAGTTGACAAAATACCTACCTACATCTATGATTGACAAGCTGTTGTAATAAAAAGTTAGTGTCATCTTGCAAATGCAATATTAAGATTTTCAAATGATTATCAAGAAAAATAATATCTTTAATTTACATTAGTAATTTATTAAGTTCTTGATAAGAATCGTTTTTAATGGAACTAACAGAGTTGATGTAACTGCCTAATCATAATTACTTACTGTTTCTTTTATTATCGAGCGAATTGTCGTGGACTCTTGACCTTATCTGTGACGTAACGATAATTTATAATTCAATTCAACGTGCAGCTGAATAAACGTGTCGTTAATAAATAGTTAATTAAAATGTCCGACACCGTTGCTCATAAAGTGACTAAGACTATTGTCACCTCTCCTGAAATATATAAACCAGTTGGACCTTACAGGTACTGAAATATTTACATCATTATTCATTGCTCATAATCATAATTTATTTATTTATTCAATAGAAACAAACGGTCACATTCATAAATTGATTACATAAATAGGATATTAAATCTAAAGTTTCCTAATTTTTAAAACAGCCAATGCAGATATGAAAATTAGTGAGGTAGGTACAAGTAACAATATTTTTCTAAAGGTTACAAGTTTTTAAATGTATGGTTACAGCATTTTTAAATGAAGCTATTGAGTTAAGCATGAAAACACTTGGAAAAATCAGTGTATACCACGTCAACTTGATGATTACCATTCATTGCATTTAATACTATGTCTGTGAAAGTCAATAAGTTAGTGTCGACACTACGACCACGAAAGAAACCATGCTGAAATATAATATCTAAGTATATCTATTATTTACCCATGCTCTAGACTTTCAATATAAGTAGTAGCTTAAAAACGAACAAAGTTTACAAGAGAGAAGAAAATCTCAAATGGAGGTATAGCAAGATAAGTATGGAAAGTTAAGTTAAGTTCGCGAAAAAATTTACCTTGTCCAATTAACCCCCAAAAGACTTAAGTTTGCGCGTTAAACACAAAATAACTCCATTTCTCATGCCTCACCAAGTATCAGAATACTGGGTCTCGAAATCTCGCGCGATTGCCGATTCCGCGGTCTGGGAGGCACAGCCAAGTTGGTTTCGAAGAAGCTAGGTGTCGTAAATAGAGCACGGCAATACTTAAAGCCGGCACACATTCTAGCGCTGTACAAAGCGCAAGTCGGGCCTTATATGGAGTATTGCTGTCATCTCTGGTCTGGCGCACCTCAGTATCAGCTCCAACCATTTGACCGCGTGCAACGCGGAGCTGCTCGAATTTTTTGGGATCCAGTGCTGTGTGTACGGCTAGATAAGAGTTGCATAGAGACGTCGCTTCATTGTGTCTTCTACCGTATTTATCACGGGGAGTGTTCCGAAGAGCTGTTTGACCTGATTCCTGCAGCTAAATTCCACCTTGCATGACACGCCACAAAATTAGGATATCATCGACACCATCTAGATGTATGGCATTCCTCCACAATGTGGTTTTCAATTAACTCTTCTTCTATTACATACAACTAATCTGTGCAATGAGCTTACTTGTGTGGTGTTTCCGGGACGATACCTTAAAAAACATCTTTCTAAAAGGCTGGTAACGCTACTGTGATTCCTTTGGTGTTGCAAGAGAGTGTGGGTGGCGTTGATCACTTACCTAACATCAAGTGACCCGTGCGATTGACAAACGATCATCCTCCTCTACATAAAAAGCGAATCTTTTGTTACTGTATTCGATATGATTGACAAGCCATAAACAGTCAGCCACGCATGGAATAAGCTCCTTAATGATTTTTATATGAAACTAGCTAAGACACGGTCACTCATTATTGGGTTGTCAGGTGGACTGTACGCTAGTATATTGTAAGTCTATGCATCTAAGTCTATTCTATAAAATATCTCAATAGTTATGGCCGTTCCCAATATACTATTTACAGAAAGAGATAAATAACTACCTTCTACTGTCAGTAATTAGCTGCCAATAATCTGAAGCTCTCCCAATATACTATATACAGATAGAGATAAATTAATACCTTCTACTGTCAGTAATTAGCTGCCAATAATCTGAAGCTGTCCCAATATACCCGATAAATCATTCTTATCGCCTTATATTGGGACGCTTGAATTGCAATTTCCATACAAACTTCTATTGCTGGTAAGCTATACGTCGTCCCATTGATAAACAGCGTGTACGGATAAGTTGAGATACCGTCGATAAGTTGGATAATTGGGACAGAAAAGACAACCGGAGATAAACTGAATATTGGGAACGGCCGTTATTAGCTTAGTATGTGTAACCTAGTTAATAAATATAATAATATTTTTAAAATACTTATATATTTTTTTTAAGTGCCAAGACTCACTTAAATTTTATAAAAAGGAATTATTACAATAAAGTTACATAAAGAAAATATAAAGTAATAATCGAAGTCACGTGGATTTACATTATGAAAGCCTTATTGGTAGCAATTCATTTATCAATAAAATTTTAATTATTAGAATTATTAATAACATACGCAAAGGTAGGTATAGTTGTGACAAGAAACAGCGAGATCGCGGACCGGTTCAGAAGACGCGAGCAAGCGCGCAGACAGACCAGAACCACGTACTCTTAAACTCTGTTCAAACTGAGGCGAAAAACGCGCGGGACCCGGGACGGAAGTCGCTCGCGCCGATTGTGTCAGCTAACTTGTATGGACGTGTTCAAATTGACGCCAATAGTCGCTCAAGTTGAAGCGAAACAAGAGCGGGACGCCCGGCGGAATTGGTTAATCTCACAATGCATGATGTACTCCATTGAAGAACCAAACATGACACGCGGGAAGTCGCGTCAGTTTGAGAGGCTAAGTCTAGCTAGTACTCTAAAACGCGTCGCGTTATTCGCCTCAGTTTGAACAGAGCTTTACTACTGTTAGTTAGCCAAGCGTCGTTGGTGATAACTAAAGTGAGATCGTTGGTTGCAGCCAAGCCATACTGACAGGACACACGCTGTACATCTCCGGCGTGTTGGGGCTTGACCAGCAGGCGCAGTTGGTTTGCGGCGGCGCCGAGGCGGAGGCGCGACAGGTGCTGAACAACATGAAGCACGTCCTGGAGGCTGGAGGCTCCTCGCTCGCTGCCGTCGTCAAGACCACCATCCTCCTTCGCGACATGGATGACTTCCAAGTTGTCAATCAAGTGTATGCAGAATGTGAGTCTCTAAATGTTTCAATGACGAGCGCACAATGCCGATGAGATGAGCAGGACGTTCAGCTAAAAGTAATTGATATGCCTTGCCCATTACAATGTAGTACCACTCAGGATTTATGAAAAACCCAAAAATTCTGTGGGTCACTTCAATTGCGCTCGTCACCTTGAGACATAAGATGTTCAGTCTCATTTGCGCAGTAATTTCACTAGCCACGGCGCCCTTCATACCGAAACAATAATGCTTACACATTACTACTTCACGGCAAAAAAAGCCGTTGTGGTACCCATAATGTGGCCGGCATCAAGGTCAAAGGAGCCTCCACTGGTATAAATTAACTGGGATTGTTTACTTGGAAATCTTTCATACGCTACACACAACATTAATGGATTTATATTATCGCCGGTAACCTATTTGATAGTCTTATATAAAAGGAGTAAATTACGACCTGTAACAAGAGCTATCTGCCATTGAGAGTCCTGAAAATATCACTCCAGTCGTTGCGGGGATTGGCCGGGTTAGTGTAAAACCTCACCAGTCACCACCAGGGGATTTTGTTGCTAAAAAACTTGAGAGGTGTCAAGGGACACCCGGATGGAACGAAGTTCCTTTCGATTAATTAGTGAAGGAATTGTAATATTTTTTTTTAAGTTATAATAATATATTTTTATTATTAACAAATCGAATGTAATATAAACTTAATCAGTAGGCTCAATTTTAGTAATAATTGGCTTGTGGTAACTGAAGTAGGAATCATATGTTTGGGATTTTATTTTATTTAAATGTCTTGAAAAAACTTGCGATTAAGTTATACCTGAGAATAAACCAAGAATATGCAACATGTTGACTATATCTCTGACAACACTGTTTTTTTATGAAGTTTTGCGAATGACAAGCAGCTTTGCAGATAAACGTGGGAAACGTTATACGGCCTAATACAATAAACTAAAAATAAACCAATCAAATACAAATTATCTGGAAACGTTTTGCGTATTCATGGTTTATTCTCAGGTATAAATTGTACTAATTGTAGAGTCGTAAATGTTTGACACAACCCACACAACAAATGGTTTTATAACAGCAGCTACGATTACATTTTGTTATTTTTAAGTGATAGGTATTGCTCTCTTCTAGAATTATGTATACAAATAATTTTTCTAATCAAAACAACCCGAGAGTTGAACAAACATACCAAGATTAGCGTTTCATGCGTCATGCTGACGATCGGCTTAGTTGGTTTTTCGTATCCCACATCGTCCAAAAGTTGCGATACAAATAATTTTTTTATACCATTACATTTTGTAATAATATAATTAATTTTAATATATTTTATAAACCTATCTACAATATCCCGCAGGTATATATTGAGATTTATACAAAGATGTATAGCAGAACGTTAACAGTAACGTGTAATGCCCTAACTTGCCTCACTTAAACCTATAATAACAAACAGACATATATTATCTTCATACAAGTATCTAGTATAGATAGAGTTATCAATAATAATCTTTCTGAAAGAATACGATGAACTCAAAATTCTCTATTTCCTCTTCTGAAGTACGAAATAATACACCGCATCGGCAATCCTACAGTTCTGCCGACAAAATGACCGAAAATGTACGTAGCTGAGTCTGTGTAATATATGTCAAAGACATTTTGCGCGCACTGCAGACTTTGTGTGCCGCAGACTCGATAGCACATAAAGAGTGTCGTCTGCGTTAGGCCTAAGGCCAACAAGATGCGATAAAGAATGTAAACAAAGATTCAGGAGTTCAAAACATTTTTATTTGAATAAATTATATACAAATTTGCCCTATTCACTACTCCCTCTCGTCTAATCGCTGTCGTCTGTATTAGACAAAGATGATTCGTTGCTAGAGTCCGAAACAGCCGTATTGATGACAATATAACTTAGTCACGGTCCGTTGGTAGTCTTTATCTGGTCTCGTTGGCCTTAGTATATCAAATCAAATCAAAATCACTTTATTCATGTAGGTCATGGAAATGACACTTATGATTGTCAAAAAAAAATTTTTCTTATTGAATCTACTACTACTTCGTAAAGGGTTGAGCTAATGAAAAGAAGTAGCAAGAAATTTACTGCCACTCTTTTAAATCAAGATTTAAATTTTCATCGTTTTACAAATCATTTCAATTTTACCTTAACAACGTTACCTTAATACGCCCCTAATTATTCTTTTCCAGATTTCCCAAGAGACTGTCCTGCGAGGGCCACTTACCAGGTAGCTAAGCTACCCCTTGGAGCTGCAGTCGAAATTGAAGCTATAGCACTGAGTGGAGATCTGGTCATCGCTGAAGCCGGACCCTGTCCTTGTTCCAAAGTTTAATTGTAATTGTTAATGTTAGACCAAACAAGGTCTTTAGATATTGATTTACAAGAACGTCATGGAAAATGCTGATAATATTTTTTTTCCAAATTCAGTTTGTTAATTTGCTTGTATTAATGTTTTTGTTGTTTTAATAAAACTTTACAGAATATGCGTTTTTGTTTTAATAGTCGGAGATGAAGAGGAATTCTAAAGGAATCAATTTTCAGAAAATAAATGCTTTTTTTTGCCTATGAGAGTGTAAAGATGTGATTCAAAAACTTATTACAACAATTTACAGTTACATTGAAAAGATGACGAAGCTTAAAGTTTAACAGAATCAGGGTTGTCGTCTGCAGCTGCGGAAGCTCTTATATCGGACAAACAAAAAGAGCTATTTCTCAACGCGTTAAGGAACACATCAACGCAGTCAATAACGTTCCTAAAAAATCTGCAATAGCCGAACACTTGCTTAAAGCCGGTACAAACCAAACCCACGAGTGATTTCTGCTGAACGCCAATACATCCCACGGCTTGTTAGAGAAGCTATAGAAATTAAAAAGCATCCTAAAAATGTTAATAGGGAGGATGGTTTTAGGCTAGCACAAACATGCAATCCCGTGGTCTCTCCTTGCAGTACAAATGCAACAAAAAGATCTGAAAGTATGGACGTTGTCAGAAGTGTGTGTCGTGAACCAAAAGGGAATCAAAGACCAAAACAAACTAGGCAGCAAATGTATGTTATCTGGTATTCCCCGTAACTGCACGCTAGCGTAATGTTGCTTCACTTCTTAATATCATGGCGCGGAGTCCTTTTTTTATTCGTCTGTGGTTGTACTTAAATAAAAGTAATAAAATGAGCATTTTACTGAGATCTGCATATTTAAAGCAAAAAGCCTTGAGGACAAGCTGTCTTAGCATCTAAATAATCCATTTTTCTATAAGTTTTCGTTTTTATATAAAATTGAACTCCAGTGCCTACGAGATGTACTATTTATTTATTTTGCCTAGAAGTGGGCATTAAGTTACCGATGAATTGAGAATATGGGGTCTTTAAATTGAGATCACTCTCAGAATTGCCTCTCAAGAGAGGTCCCATGTTAAACGAAGCACGAAGACAGGATCAATAATATCAGCACCACTGCCCCTTAATAATACACTGGCCTGCAAAAGTAAGTATCACACTTTTCAAATTAAATTTTTTTCTTAACTATAGAAGGTAGAGATTTAAGATTAAAAACGTTTTGTTGCAAATTTTATAGGCTTTAATTCTTAGAAACTAAAATTATACATTAGTAACATTTTTAACTTAAAAAAGATAAAACAGTGAAAATAGACATTTTTAGTTTAGTGTAAAAAAATTCAACATGTTATTTAATTTTTAATAACTGGTATTGCTTCCTCGAGCTCTGATTACAGCTTCGAGCCGGTTTGGCATACTGAACGGAGGCGATGCTGGGGAATATTCTCCCATTCTTCAACCAGGGCCTGCTTTAGTGCCCTGAGGGTAGTAGGTGGTGGTCTGCGATTTCTGACTAGCCTCCCAAGCTCATCCCAGGCGTGTTCAATCGGGTTGAGATCAGGACTTCTTGATGGCCAAGCCATCACGCTGATACCGACCTCCTGAATATACTCTTGTACGATATGGGCCGTGTGTGGCCGGGCATTATCATGCATCAGCATCGATCCATCACCCATATTTGCTAAATACGGCCCTGCATACTCATTGAGAATCTCTTGAGCATATCTTTGCCCAGTGAGGGTGCCATTTTCTATGGCTACTAGCTCTGTGCGACCTTCTGAAGATAAGCCAGCTCATACATGTACATTGCCTCCACCGTATTGGACTGACTGGACGTATCTGAGATGCAGGCTTGAAGGTATCGCTCACCAGGTTTCCTGTAAACACTTCGCCTTCCATCAGAAGTGTAAAGGGAGAATCGAGACCCATCTGCAAACAAAGTTCTTGACCATTCTTCTTCATCCCACTGCATGTGTTCATGGGCATATCGCAGTCTCGCTACTCGGTGCTGTCTCTCGAGTTTTGGGCCACTCGCTGGTCTTCGGGGTTTCAAATTTGCTTCAGCAAATCTTCTTCTCACTGTACTGTCACTAATGTAGTCCCTCCGGGTCTGAAGTAGCTGTTGCTGAACTGCATTTTGGTGGCGATTTCTTAAAACAGTGGAAATAATATAACGGTCTTTTCGGGCACTGGTACACCTGGGTCTGCCATTACAAGGTCTCCTCAGATGGTGTCCAGTCTCTTCGTGCCTTCGCTTTACCTTCTGGACCGTTCGTATCGTCACACCTACCATTCTTGCAGTGCGACGCATACTGATGCCTAGTTCCAGAAAAGCCATGATCCTAGCACATTCTTCAACTGAAAGAGGCATGATAAATAAACGTTATGTGCTTTTTAGCATAAATTTTTAAAACAAGACCCATCGATCTTGAAAAAATTTAAAACAGAAAGAAAAATGTGAATGGTAAAATTGTAATTCGGAAACGTCCACTTTGAAAAAGGAATGGTTTTGTTTTTGAAGTTTTTTTTTTCAGCCAATTCTTAAAAGAAGGTTACCGACTATAAAGTATTTATGTACAAAATTAAATTCTCTTTGGTGTCCTTTTTATTTCGAAAGTATATCTTGTGAACTTAAAACGTTATCCCAATTTTAAAAGTGTGATACTTACTTTTGAAGGCCAGTGTATAATTACGTACCTATAATGCTGTGAAAATAACAAAATTCGATAATTAATATATTAATACGATATTAATAACACTAAACGTGTTTAGCATTTCAATATTATAAGTACTACGTTACAAACAAAGAATTTATTCATGAAGGTTGTAAAACAAATCCTAAACTAAGTAATTACGTCAATGTGGAAGAATGCTTTACATTCGTTTAATTTGAAAAACGCGAAGGGGGTGCGAGGTCGAGTTGGCGAGCAACTCCTCCCGTGAAACCTTTGCGATACAATCTGTGAAGTGCGCAGTCTGGTATGAGTGCTGCTTGCGAGTGGATGGTTGCAATTGCCTGCCCTCCTGGCGTGCCCTCCTGCCGTGGCCTCCTGCCGGTTCCTCTACGTCACAGGTTGTGTTTCAATGACAGCTTAACCATGCATCATGGGCTGCAACAGCAGCGGTCCCGTCGTCGCTGACTTGCAACCGAACGCAACAGGTATTCCGAATTCTGTGCCACTGCTTGTTTAAACAGTTAAATGTTGTTAACTTATATTATGGGTAAATTATTGTTTATTATTATAACTCAAATACTAAGTAGGTATGTACCGCCGACAAAATTAACTCTTTTAAAATCATAAAAGAGTTGATTTTATATTTCCATGAAAAAGATTGTATGACAATTGATTGACTGTCCGTGTCTAATAAAATGATAACAGTTACTTAGGAAATGTATGTTCAAGCTAATTTCGACTGACTTGTATAATATTTCGGCAGGAAAATAACTCGCGATTTAATTTAGCCGATAATACCTACTACGACACTAAAATTGAAAAACAAATATATTATACAGTCTAAAATTGCAGTACAGTGTAGAATATTATTCCCAAACCCTACAACTCATTATTGTGCGTGCTACGACACCTAATTACTTGTTTATAAAATAGGTGAACTATATTATATTTTTCCAAGCGAAGCTATCAAACTTCTGATTTGCTTACGCACTAAAAATACATACCTACCGTTTGCACCTATCACGCTAGCTTAACCTTCTGTTAAAAGCTAATTAGAAAATGGCGCGTAAATGCAAAGTACCTAACCTCTAAATTGATTTATTTATCTTAATTATTCCATTAAGGCTTTCTCGAGTCTACGAGTATATTAATCTATATCACATTCCTTCCAAAAGAAGTACCGAAAAAATTATTTGAACCGCAAACACGTAATTTGTTAGAAACTTTCTAAGAAATTTACCTCAATAATGGGCACAGTATTTAATGTAGGTCGGGATTTATTTTCGCAGTTAGTATGTATAAACGAGTAACGTGACAGGACTGCCAAAACTACTCATCACATTATTTTCGATTATTGGATCATTAGAGAAACCATAGACAAGTATAGTAAGTAACTAGACTAAATGATAACTTCCGTCTCACTCACACGAGAAAAAGAAAAACTTATGCGAGTCTTATGTAAAGAAATGAGATAAAGTGATTAGGTTTTTTTGTTTCGCCATGCGTGCCAGTTTATTCAAGGTCAGCACACCCGATGTGCTAAACAAACTTGACAGTGCTGCACAGATATTTTGTTTACTTTTATTTGCGTCTATAAAAATAGGCTATTATTGTTGTGAAACGTGTGAAATATCCACTATTTATTCAACATCAGTGACTATTTTAAGAAGAGTCGAAGGAAATATGGTGCGTGTTGTGTTTTACGATGTAAAAGTAATAGTGAAAGAACACTTGTGTTATATTATGTACCTATCTATATATATATACAGGATATTATCTGTCTCATGTAGGCCACGCCAAATCGATGTCTAGTTACTAAACTTGGTCTATGAGAGAAACGAAGTAAACGTTTTAATAAAAAACCTGTAACTACCTACTTTTCCATTTTTTAAAAGTGACAACCCCAATGCTATAATGAACAAACACTAACTAGGTAGTTAAAAAATAGGCCTAACTAGCTGAGAGCGCTAAAACTAAATAAAAACTTTTTAATTTAACAAAAACAAGAGGACAACCCTAACGCACAATTCGCGTGTAGGTATTTATCTAAACAAAAAGGCATAGTTTCCGTACTTACTCCTTTATCTTATATATTATACAATATGGAATTTGAATACTTAATATACTATTATTAATTATTATTGTCGAAATCTGAAATCACAAGTCAAATACAGAGCATAAGATAAATTTTTACTTGATTATTTTTGGCGATCTTAAACCACATGAGTTACTCATGTGGTTTAAGATCGCCAAACAATAGGCTTACTGCGAGTTTTTTTCTTTAGGTAAGGCTACATGTTTTGTAGATAATTTAAGTAGGTATGTATTATGTATTTGATATAGCACTTACGGCCGTTCCCAATATACTATCTACAGATAGAGATAAATTACTACCTTCTACTGTCAGTAATTAGCAGTCAATAATCTGAAGCTGTCCCAATATACCCGATAAGTCATTCTTATCGCCTTATATTGGGACACGTGAATTACAATTTCCGTACAAACTTCTATCGCTAGTAAGCTATACGTCGTCCCATATATCGTCGTATATGGTGAGTTACCGTCGATAAGTTTACTGGGACAGAAAAGTCAACGATAGTTACGATTTTTATCTCAAG
Organism: Leptidea juvernica; assembly: GCA_949711755.1. Taxonomy (NCBI): domain Eukaryota; kingdom Metazoa; phylum Arthropoda; class Insecta; order Lepidoptera; family Pieridae; genus Leptidea; species Leptidea juvernica. Next base: position 19,759,209 of record CATIXQ010000005.1, on the reverse strand, counting down.
CTTACTTGATATCGACAGGATAGACTGAATATTGGGAACGGCCGTTAGACACACAATATGTTTCGTAAGGTTAATTCAAGATCTTATTAAACCTGTCTATTCCATGTACCTAGGTATCTATATAAACAATAGTTGCACATTTCTGTTGGTCCTTCGTCTTAATTTTATGGAAAATTATTTTTATTATTATTTCTGCTAAATGAATCAGGAAAAAAAGCCCTATAATATAGAAATAACTGAAATAATATGCATGTTACATTAGAAAGCATGTGTTTATTCAGAAGTTTTCTTCTTCATTATTGCCTTGCTTTTTTGTATTATTTTGTATGTTCATTCTTCATTTGATGATGTATGTTCATAGGCACATAAGTGAATTTACTAGAAACTGTCATAACCATAATGTTAACACCAGGAACAGACATAAACTTATAACACCTACTACTCGGCTAAGTCGAGTTAGTAAGTCTTTTGTGGGGCGATGTATATGCTTTTACAACAAGATCCCAGAAAATGTTCAAAACAAAAGTATCACGTTATTCAAATCAAATTGTTAAAAAACGTTTGTGTGGTAAAGGTTACTATAACATAAATGACTTTCTTAATGATACCACAGATTGGGAATGGAGTCACCGCCCTCAGGCTATTAAATAATAACTTTAACTGTACAATATTACTTTGTAAACATATTTTTTCGATGAAAAATAAAAGCCCGCTGAGTTTGTTGCGCCCGTTTCTCTCAGGTCTGAGGCATTCATTTTAGAATGGGTGGTAGTTTTTGACTTTCAATGAGTGATGTCACATCCTATTTTGAATAAAAATATTTGAATTTGAATTGTGACGGCGCCTTGGGGCGAGTTGTTTCCTTCCCTTAAATATGTGTGATAGAAACGATGGCTGGTCCATGCGTCATGCTCGCGAACGGGCGCTAATTGTGGATATATTTTCGTAATGTTGATATAATGCCCCCATAATAGCTTTTATCTACCTGTGAGTGTGGATTAAACTAAAGTAACTCTTTTGGTTTTTTAAACTAATAAAAAACTTTAACTTACCCTATTGAGTATTTTTGTTGCATAGCTGTAATATAAAAAATAAGTAAAATGATGAGGTTGTAAATATTGATTTAAAATTTCTTTGCCACTTCTCAATGAAGCTTAACCTTTTCCGAAGAGGTGGTAAATGGCCTTTGACATTTGTATGAGGCATTTTTCGAGCTAATTAAATAAATCCGTTTTACTTTAATTTGATAATATAATGCCAACGCCTCAAAAAAGTTGAGCTCAAGCAATAAAAAGTAGCAAAAAATCTTATTGTTTCTAAATTAATCTAGCTGGGTTGATAAGGTAACATAAAAAGTGCCGTTACACGACAAAGAGAACATACCATAATCACAATCCTATATCTTTATACAAGCAATTCTTGTATATATACATATATATATATATATATATATATATATAGTCAAAACAAAGTAAGGGCCACCACGTTTTTACAGTATTCTCATGAATTGAGGTTTAAAGGTTGATTAATGATGAACGCAAGTCCATATGACCTTGAATTCTCGGCATAACTTTCTTAAAATGTTAAACAAAACTTACTGTGTTTTTGACAGAATCGTCAATTTGACTGAGTTGAAATCCGTCTTAAAATCGGGTAGGCTCAAGTGTTTCCAATAAATTATCAAAAACTACCCACTAAACAATTATGCAGGTGGAATACTAAAAAAATGTGTGTAAAGAAATAAGGTAACACCACGATAAATAATCAGCTACTTAAGAATGCATAAAAAATAAATTATCGCTAACGAGGTCAAAAAAATCAAGTGGCCCTCATTTTGTTTTGACTATATATCATCTGAATCTCGGAAAAGGCTCAAACGATTTTCATAAAATTTAGTATACAGGTGATTTCGGGTGCGATAAATCGATCTAGCTAGGTCTTAATTTAAAAAACAATGAAGTTTTATCCGTGTTTTAATGAGAAACGAAGAACGAGAAAAAGTAAATTTCGCCACTATATACAAGACTATAATAGCTCAGATGGGGACATTAGGTGATCCGGAAAGCAGAAGACTCCGGTTCGAATCCAGATGTCGTATTAGTTTTGTTTTTGTTCAAGTTTTGTACGTTCTTAAATACCCTAACAGGGCTCGGTCGTCCGGATCTTATTTATAATGCTAAATAATGCATCTTAATGAGTGTATTTATTTTATTTATAACACTAGAAATAAGGGATTGCTTGTAACTAATTCTAGTACGCTTCATAAGATACATAATAGCTTTAAGGGTAAATGTATACAATTCTATAATAAAGTCCCAGCCACTGTTCAGGCATTATCTATAAATAAATTTAAATGTTTTATAAAAAATGGCTCTGTCGTAAATCCTTTTACTCCACTGCTGAATATCTAAATGATCGGATAGCTTGAGACTAGATTGTGATTATTTTATAGCGATAGAAATGACTGTACAATATTGTAATTTTTATTGAAATCTGGGAAAAGAATGCTGGAAGAGTTTCGTGCGCCGCTTTTTTACTCTCAGATCGCCATTTGTTTCCGAAGCGGTAGTAGTATCTAGTAGTTATTAGAAATGACATCAAAAAGAATTCTAAAGTAATCAATTTTGAGAAAATAAATGCCTTTTATGCCTTTTTAATTTAAGTGTTTTTAGCATAATTAAAATTGCATTAAGTCCGAGAATGTCACGGCTGTCGTTGTTGTGGAAATGTTAAGTGCCATGAAAGCCGGAAGCAGTATCGCATGTAATAACTTACGGCACAGTTGTCTACCTAACATACCACTTTTTCTTATCGCGAGGTTCCCTCCTTCAGAGTCGCTTAAAATATTAAATCAGATATATAAAGCTCATCAGTAATGCTGCACGTTTACAACACTAATTAGTATTCACAGGGACTTACAGCGGAGGAAATTTGTGGAGGTAACAAGCATTTGCCACGCGACCTGATGCCGACTAATGGCATAAGAATGTTAAGTAAAATATTATTTAAATTACAATTGAAAAGAATGCCGTCATGCTCACTAAAATGGCTTGCGGCGGTTTCGTATGCCGTACTATTCCTATAAATATGTGAGTCGAGAACTATGGCTGGTCCATGCGGCAACTCGTGAATGGGTGCTGCTTGTGGTGCCTGGTCGTCCTGTTATAGTTTATAAATCATTGTTTTCGTTTGATGAGATAAGAAATTATGACTGTATCTAGTCATGTTCGTGAACGTTATACAAACAATGAATTCAAGCTCTAAAGGTTGATACATCCAATTTATATATTATATATTTCATCCAAAATGTTAAATATATAATATCAAACAATTACGATAGTCAAAATAACTAATGTTGTGATCACATATCCGTCTATAAAATTCTCATCATAATACCCAAATGCCCCACATAAGATATACACATACCCACACATACCCCACATAACCACACAACCCCACATACCCACACATACCCCGCACGTAAGTAAACTTAATGTTAAACGTACTCACTTTGTTTCTCTTGTTTCAGTTTATCTTTAGGAAGCTATTTAAGAATTTTGTCTTGCCTAAATAATATAAAATCTCTGTTGGCCCATGTTTTGTCATACAATACTTTAGCAAATAAGTGATGTTATGTGATGTAGATTTTATGAAATAAATAAATAAAAAAAAAATATGAATTATTTGATATTTAAAACGCATATTACTTTGAATATATATTGGATGCAGAACTTACAAACTTTGTTATGCATATTACAGCCACTGTAAAATACTCTAACTGATTTAAAATTATGGGCGTTGAGTTTCTTTTTACACAAATAATTAAAAGACTACGCAAATAGCGTAAGTTAACGGATATTATTAATGTCCACTTGAAACAGTATGATCGTTTTGCCTGTGTTTGAATAAAATGAAGCGAACAATGATATTTAAAAGTATTATATTACCGTAGGTAGCATTTAAATATTTCACACAACTTAATGATTGCTTAGACAATAAATTAAACAGTAAAAAGTATAAGGTTCTACAAAATCATTAGAACTAAAATGATGATAGAAATACTCTGATATTAAATTATCCTTGCTGCCCGCGTGAAATCTATATATATAAAGCACAGAGATGGCATTTTATTCCTCATCAACCGCATCTCCCAGGTAGGTACAGAGCCTAATAATATATCTTTGGAAAGGAATGAGCAAAGCTTAAAGTCTTGAAAATCAAAGCTTAAAGTTCGGGTTTCTAGGTGGTTGGGATCAAAAGCTATTCAAATTGAAACATTTTACATAGAGTTAGTTAACCACCATTGCATATGCTTAACCAGGCATGCATACACGGGCAGGAGAACCGCAAGAGAGGGAGGGGCGGGCACTAGTTCCAATGTATAGCGGTTGACACTCTTACAAATTTAGGTATAAAAGTATCCAATTATTGTCCTAGCCAAACTATATCCATATTGATATTATAAAATAGCAAATCAAATTCAAAAATCTTTTTTTCGTAGGTAAATTGCATAGCACTTGAAATATGTAATTTTTTCATACGGCTAACATTCGCAAGGCAGAGTTCCTTATAGAAGAACGAGCAAGAAACTCTAAGGTTCCTCATTTCAAAACAGAATGGTATTGCAAGTTCTTTATTTTCAATTAAATTTACAAATCATTTCAATTACAATATAATCAAAGTGATGCAAAAATACTCAAACGTCAAAAACTAGTTAAATGGCTTACACGAGTAAGTTAAAATGAAGTAAATTAATAATTATATTGAGATAAGATAGAAATAAATAAAGGTGCTAACCTTTTATTAAATAAAATATACTATAATAACTATAGATGAAACGGATATCCGGTAACTATCCGGTATCCGGCCTATCCGGCGGCCTTAACACTATCCGGCCGTATACCGGATAACTACCTACTATTCGGCCGGATAGGCATCAGGTCGAATTAAAAAAAATCTGTATAAAAAATATATTTTTAAGTAATTATTTGCTTTATTTAGTTAGTTTTAGTATCACTTAGGAAATATAATTAGTTTTAGTTGTAAATTTTTAATCACACCAAAGAAAATGAATGTAATAGAAAAAAATTAATTAATTAGTACTCATACTGCACTAAAGGCAAATTATGGCGGATAAATACTAATTTCTCTACATTGAGAGGTTGCTAACTTGCTCATTAACGAAAAGAACCGAATCTAACCGAGTCTACTCGATAGTTCGCGCCCCGCCTACGCAAGTCTGTGTTTGTGTGTGCGATACACCCAACGGCTAAGTTCCGCCGGATATTCGGCTATTCGGCCATATGGTTGGCCAAATATCCGGTATCCGGTATTTGGCCAAACTGCTATCCGTTTCATCTCTAATAATAACCTTAATTTTAAAATACTTAATTAAATAAAAGAAATAAAAAAAACATGAAGCAGACCTTCCGGTAGCAAGATCATTCAGCCACCACAAGTAGCGCCCGTTCACGAGCATGACGGATGGACCAGCCATCGCCGCCATCGACCATATTTTAGGGAAGGGAATGACCCGCCCCACGTCGCCGCCACAAGCAGTGGCATTAAAGTGATAACAAAAATATTCTAAACCAATATAGAAGGTAAAAAGCAATTCCCACATCATAATAACCGTGCAGCTCGTTCTGTTTCTATTTATAGCCATTTAAAAAGTAATTACCAGTTTCAATTTCATTATGCAACATGGCTTTAAAACGACGTAATTGCACCAGCCTGACATGAACGGCGTTACAAATAAAATTGGCATAAAGTTATAACCAAGCATAAACCATACTAGCGCTCTACAAAGCGCAGGTCCGGCCACACATGGAGTATTGCTGTCATCTCTGGTCTGGCGCACCCCAGTATCAGCTCGATCCATTTGACCGCGTGCAACGCAGAGCAGCTCGAATTGTCGGGGACAGAGTGCTCTGTGAACGGCTGGATCACTTGGCGTTGCGTAGAGACGTCGCTTCATTGTGTGTCCGCATTTATCACGGGGAGTGTTCCGAAGAGCTGTTTAACCTGATTCCTGCCGCCGAATTCCAGCATCGCACGACACGCCACAAGTTAGGATGTCATCCTCATCATCTGGATGTGTGGCGGTCCTCCACAGTGCGGTTTTCAAGGAGCTTTCTTCCACGTACTACAAAGCTGTGGAATGAGCTTCCTTGTGCGGTGTTTCCGGGACGATACGACATGGGTACCTTCAAAAAAAGCGCGTACACCTTCCTTAAAGGCCGGCAACGCTCCTGTGATTCCTCTGGTGTTGCAAGAGATTGTGGGCGGCGGTGATCACTTAACAACAGGTACGCTCGTTTGTCCTCCTATTCCATAAAAAAAAACCAAGAAAATGTAAAATGTTTACAAACAGACATTTTGCTTATGATTGGTTTGTTCGGACGTATAACGTTTCCCGCGTTTATTTGCATGGCAGCTTGTCATTAGGACAACGTCAGAATTATCATTGTATTGACAGTGTTGTCAACGATAATGTAAACATTTTGCATTTTCTTTGTTTATCATCAGTTATACTTATAACTTTATACCAAGTTTATTTGTTAGGCCGGAAATGTTTTAGCCGTTAGTTTTGTTTTACGTCGGATATGATGGTTGGTGATCAGACCCGCTATCAACATTTAAATAAGTCTATAGTATTTATTCATACAAAACAAATCTTATAGCTATATTTACAATACTATGACTACATAAAATTAAAACTATCATTACGTGGAAGCGTACCAAGAATACTGGCAGCATTTCTGTGTTGGATAGCTAGGCTGATCCGTTGACTGAAATAGCTGCCAGTATTAGTCCTCAAACGCGTATCAAAAACAATAGGTGAAAAAACAGCGCTAATGGCATATCATGCATTCGTGGTTTCAGCTTTACGATATGGATTGGTCATATGGACCAACTCGGTGAGCATAGGGCATTCATTTATTGGACAGAAGAAGCGTATCATGACGGTTTCTGGAGCCGGCCACCTCGATTCTAATTGACCTCTATTTAAAAAAGATGTGGTGTCGTGGGACACCAGGTAGGAACGAAGTTCCTTCGGCTAATGTAGAATCGACACAATTTGTAAAAAAAATGTGTTCAATTTTATGTAGGTTTTCTTGATTTATCTCTTAAATTTTGCAGATTACTTTTTATTAACTACACGAAAGTATTTACGAAATTCAGTATTTTAGGAAATAATAAATTACGTAAAATAAAATAAATCGTAATCCAAATTATCAATTAAAATAACAAAATATGTCTCTTTATTTTTGTTTGACAACATAAAATATCTTAAGGAACTTCGTTCCAAAAATTGAAAATGCTATCAACATATTTTGCATGTCAATTGACGAAACAGATTGGATTATCAATAATATTATGTTAACATCTTAAGTACAATGTTTCTTATGAAATAAAATTTCATTTATTTTCTATGTTAAGAAGTGTAAGCAATTTTGTTATTGTATATATCTTAGGTTTGTCTTACCCTATACCACAAGATCTGTATTTGGACAACTCTTCACTTGGGCCCCTATGAGTAGGTACATCCAAAAACAGTCCAGGAATATATTATGACCAGTGATCTTGGCCCCACCTACATTTGACCATTAATTTTGCGATCAATCAATTTAATAATTTTACGTATACTTTTTAATGGCACTTTCTTTTTAATATGTCATTTTGATTTTCAGAAACTGCAGAATCAAACACAGAAAAAGAAGAGAAAAAAGCTGACGGTGTAACAGAGAATGACATGATGAACGTGCTTCCTATTTGTGACAAATTAATTGATAATTCACAAACAGCTGGCGATGAGGGCATGTTGAACTCCCGCGTGAGCTCCGAATCGCTTGAAAAAGGTATTGAATGAGATACAAAATATATTTTATAGTCAAACATCGAAGTCCCGAACTCCTGGGCTTGTCCAACCTAATGACATAAAGTGTTAGTCAAAGTCTAAATAATTGACTTTATTCTGCTTTTGACTATAAGGAATTATTTGTCTAGGAGAAATCGGCGCATGAGTACCAAAAACTATTCCACCTCAATTTTTTATGCGATCCTCTTCAAAATGCCCTTCTCATGATATAAACCAACAATATATAACCAACATGATATAAGGCAACCAAGTGCCATGTTGTTTAAATCGAAATTGTTTAAGCAATTACAAGGAATTGTTATTTTGAACGGACTTTATATTATTCTTTATTAAAATACAAATAAAAAAGGTCCTAAGTATAACTTTTCACGATAAAGTAAATATTTCTAGAGATATGAATTTTTTTACCCATGGAAAATATATTAAACAATAAAATATAAATAATATATTTTTTTAATACTTTAATCATTAGTTAATACGTTTCTTAATAGAGATTTAAAAAAAATTCATTGTCTATACCTGTTTTTTTATTGTTAATTATTCGCTCTTCTAGTATCTGTCGCTTACCTTTAATAAAACTAATTATTAACTTTATCAGAGCAATGTAATTAATAATTTAACTGTCTACAATTCGTTTTAAAAAAAAACTGGAATCAAATTTACAAAAGTTATTTATAGCATGAATCGGAACATGTAAGTAATTAAAATTACATTTTTATAAGTTTATATTACTTTTTTGTTATTAAAGCAGAAAATAATTACTTCAAATGAAGGTGATAAATAGATGAAGAAATATAAAATAATGAAACAAGATTTAAAAATAATTATTTGACGGCCTGCTACGCAGAGCTGCTCTGTGAAGGGCTAGGTCGCTTCATTGGTGTGTCGCATTTATATCGAAAAGAGTTCCGAACAGCTGATTGACCTGATTCCTGCCCATATGACCTTTGAACGACACGCCACAAATTATAATATCATCCCAACCACCTGGATGTGTGGCGTTCCTCCACAGTGCGGTTTTCTTGGAACTTTCTTCCACGTATAAACGAGTTGTGGAATAAGCTTCCTTGTGCGGTGTTTCCGAGACTATATGACATGGGTAGGTCAAAAAAAACGCGTACACCCTCCTTAAAGGCTGGCAAAGCTGCTGTAATTCATCTGGTGTAGCAAGAAAATGTGATCACTTAACATCAAGTGACCTGTGCGCTCGTTTGTCCTCCTTTTCCATAAATAAAAAGGTACAAATAAATGCTGTACGACATGGAATCCTTCGGGAACGCTATACCTAATAGGTAATGCGTAACAAAATTGTAACAGCAGAGGTATCCTGCAAGCTCTATTGCCCTAATGTAGCATTGAAAAAATATGTCCCCAAACTTTCTTTATCTTTTGTGCGTTAAAGGTGAGAAAAAAGTGCCTTATTTATTAAAACGTATAAATATCGCTCACGATTGAGGATTTTTAACGACAAACCTAGCCATTAAATCACAATGAAACGTCTATTTAAAAAAAATAAAGAACAAAGTAATTTATGGAAAGTCGAGGAGAAAGGACGCTATTTTTAAAGTTATGTTTAGATATGCAAGAACTAAGCACAAACTTGCCGTATAATGCCTCAGTAATAAATGTGTGTCGAGTAAAAAGCGACATTTTCATGAAATGTTTCTTTGTTGTCGTCTAAAAGTAACATAATTACAATGCTCCGAAGGTGAAGGTGTAAAATTGCACGAAACACAGTTGCGTGACTACTTCATTGTCTGCTAAGTAAATGCCTTTAGGTGTTAGAATATTTTCATTAAAGCTATACATATCTATGTATAATAATGAACTTTGACATATTATACCGAATTATCTTCTACAATATTTCAGAGGAATACTTAACTGTGCAGCATTAGTAATCTAAAACTATTCTACTAGTATTAAAGTATTCTTTTACCCTTCCACGTCATGATAGTTTTAATTTTATGTAGTCATAGTATTGTAAATATAGTTATAAGTTTTGTTTTGTTTGAATAAAAAAAACAGCCGTTTTGTTATCTAAAACTTAAGTAAGTATATGTACCTAAACAATTTGTTAGGTTTTTAAAGTGATAACCCTCAATTCTCGGATAAATTACCCAAATAAAATTTTTGAAAACAAAATTCTATGAACGATGCGGCACTCGAACCCGTTCCGTGCGAGCGCTCTTCCCAACTGAGCAAACCGTTCGAGTGACGTATCGTTGATAAAATTTTGCATGCTTTGTTCAACTCTCAGGTTGTGGCTTAATCTAGAGCACCTACTTTACAGTTGATAACCTGCTCAACTCCAATATTAGCATAATAGGAAATTGACTTGAGATGTCGCTCTTCCAAAAACAATTTGTTGTTTTTTTAAAAACCCTTATGTCATTCGTACGGTTGGCTCAGCGCTCACACGGAACGCGAGTGGTCGCGGGTTCGAGTCCCGTATCGAGCATAAAATTTTGTTTTCAAATTTTATTTGAATGTATTATATTTCTATTGTACTTAGGTAGAGATTACAAAACTCTTGAACAATAGATTGGTCTAATAATAAAACGCAAGACATGGTAGAAGTGAAACCTTCAAAACTTTTGGCATCAAGATGTAAATGTAAAATTTCGGAAGACGATAATTGTAGGTTTTAATAATGATCATAGTAATATAAAGTTTGATAATTATTTTACATTTTATTCGTATATATTACATAGATTTATTCAGACTCAGAGCTTACATTTTCGATAAATAATACAAGAGGCTTATGGTAACTAAAGTATGAAATAAATACTTTGGTATTTTTATGGTCCATATATCTTTGGAATACTGCATCATAATTGATAGTAATCTGTTTTTGATGTTGTTGTTGATACTGTGCGACTGCTGCACATTTTCAAATTTAATTTGACTTCAATCAACAGAATCGCTGTATCCGATGCAAAATTTATATTAAACCTCTAAATTGCATATGAAGTCCTGGAACATGTTGCTCGGATGCCACATGGTTACAACCGCTACGAAAGACATTACTATCACCGCTACCATATTTATATTCTGGTGTTTATGTAGTAATACGTCGAGCGCATGACGTCAGTCATAAAGGAATACTCGCGTCATACATAAGACATGTCATAAATAAGACAATCTCTTCTTCAACTATGATAGTTACTTTAATTTAAACTTATTGAAGGTAATTTTCTATCTACTCAGTTTTAATAAAATTTAGTAATAGGTACTTATAACAATAAATCAGATTAAATGAGCTTTCATATCGAGTTGTCTATCACATTAGTACAAATGTGGATTTGGGAAGTATTTTTTTTTCGAAACTGGGTCAAAGTTAGACAGAATGTAGGTAGATGGGTATCTATGTCCCAGGATAACTTCCACCAGAATCTAAAGAAATCATAGGTCTGCTGAAGGGCCTGAAGGCATCATTATTAGCACAGAAACCAGAATCTATCTGTATGCTGTGATTATTAGATAGGTAGGTACAGGGGCGTGCATTTACTAGAAAGTAAGGTAGGGCACTGTGGGTCTAAGTAATCGTAGTTGAGCTATGGAATATGAAAAGATTGCTTACCGTGGGTTTTTAGTATCTAGCGCAAGGAGAATTTTTATGCGTGGGTCTTAAATAAGAGTTTGGTTATAAAATAACGAAACCAAATTAACTTTAACACTAGTGCTATATTTATTTAGGTTCACAACAAGGTAGGCACTTCTCAATTGCCTATATGATAAGCACGGTCTTGGGTAGGTACCTAATAGGTACCTATTCATGTCATTCGTGTACCTATTCATTAAGGTAGGTACCTGTTTGGTTTTTTTTAAATATATCTTTTTAACATAATGTTAAGTATAACAAGTTTATATGTTTATGACTAAATAAAATTAATGAGTAAAACTATTAAGTACCCACCTACTGCTACTTCCCACCTATTCCTTTATAATTCAATCTCTTATCTTAGCACGCTATAAGTCTAAAAAACCTACATGAAAACGTCGGGGCTATGAGAGAGTGAACAAAGTCATTTACCTGCTGTTTATGTCTAGGCAAATATAACCCCAAAAATAAAATTAATATGGAATGGTAACGACAACTGCCCATTGTGTGTTGGCTATTAACACTTCGGTCGCTAACCTCGTGTTCAACGTGTTTTGTGAATTATTTTCTATTATAGCTCACGAAATACCTATTGATTGCCAACTTTGGCTTATGTATAAAATAAAATATGCTCGAGGTTAACTTATAGGGCTCAATGTACTTTATAATTAGTAGCACCTACTACTAGTTAGAGGGTACCTAACTGTTAACTGGTCGTAATGGGGAAACTACTGAGGGACCTTCATGCTTAGAAAAGAGAGAACTGTCATATCTTATGCTGGCAACGCATCCTTAGTACCAGAGTACCTAATAATGACAAGTGTGCCCACGGTCGGTGGTTTTCACGGTTGAGCCACTCGCCCCCTCTAGTATAATAAAAAACTCATTTGCGTAAAATTAAAATATTTTTATTCAAAATCACTTATTGAACGTCAAAACCTACCATCCAGTCAAAATAGTCTGCCTCAGACCTGAGAAGAACAGGCGAAAATACAGCGGGCATTTTTTTTAAATAAAAATATGGATTACAATGTAAAATCGTTACAATAAACATTTATAATTAAAGAGCCTGAGGATGTCCGCTTAATTCCCAGTCACTGGTATCATTAAGAAAATCATTTATGTTATAATAACCTATCCCACACAAAAGCTTTTTAACAATTCTTTTAAATTAAGTAACACATTTGTTTTAGCACAAAGCTTATACATCGCCCAATAAAATACTTACTAACTCAGCTTAACCGAGTAGTAGGCATAGCAAGTTTATG
>CATIXQ010000005.1:19701117-19744163 GCA_949711755.1 Leptidea juvernica | reverse complement strand
ATATTCCAATAATCGAAACAAATCACATTGTACCTACCACGATTTAAAAGCTGACGATTGATATCAATCTACAGACCACAGAGTAGTGTGTTTCAAGTAACCATTGTTATTCCCTAGCGTAAGTTCTAGGTTGTTCCTAAGAAAGAAATGAGACAATAGATGGCGCTGAATGCAAAAAACACCTGTAAATGTTATTGGATTATTACATATTCTTTGCTATTAATATAATTTTAAAATTTTGCGACATTATGGAAATTATCGTATAATCTGTGTATGATAGTAGTGTACTATTGTCCATAGTTATGGAATTATATTACTACTACCACTGCTTATCTTGTTTTCTCTTTCTGTAATTCTGTCACAGATGTTCTTCTCTCATACACTTTGTATATCTACCTCATCTGTATTCTGGGCTCTATATGTATAAATCTATATAATACTAATGTATTTTAGTATACTAGATACTTTAAGTCTATGGTACAAGGAATTTATTATTCTAAGTTTACTCCAATTAAAAGCTTGAATAATTTATTTATAACTAGCTGACCCGACAGACGTTGTTCTGTTCATAATAAAAAAAAATGCAGGCGGAATTTCGTTAAATTCTTAGCTGACCTCTACTGGGCGAAAGGGATATTCCTACCAAATTTCAAGTCTCTACGGCTTATGGTTCCAGAGATATTGTGATGAGTGACTATATACATGGAAATCTCTTTTATCTTTATATATATATATTTCTTGTGTGTGTGTGTATGTCACTGAACTCCTCCTAGACGGCTGGACCGATTTTGATGAAATTTTTTGTGTGAGTTCAAGGGGATTCGAGGATGGTTTAGATTCACAATTGAACTACCTCCTAAACGGCTGGACCGAATTTGATGATATTTTTGTGTGTTCCAGTGAATTTGAGATTGGTGTGTCTTCAGGTGGATTCGAGAATGGTTTAGATTCATAATTAAACTACCTCCTAAACGGCTGGACCAATTTTGATGATTTTTTTGTTTGTTTCAGTGAATTTGAGATTGATTTAGATCCTCAATTCCGTTCATATAATATAATTCTCCTGCTCATGTGTATGTTAATGAACTCCTCCTAACGGCTGGACCGATTTTTCAAATTTAAGACGTGTGTACAGGACAACGTCTGTTGGGTCCACTAGTATATATAGATAATTTAACAACATTGTTATAGTTAAATATTTATTTACACTTATTATGTTTAATATTAATCATAGCTACACCATTGTCTTCTGTGGTCCCACCAAAAATGACAACACACAGAGCGGCATCATTAAGACTCTCCCAGATGTGTTCTATCTGTCGATCAACTTCTGATAATTTCTGTGTTACATCATCATGTTCACTGTCATCTATTTTTAAATGAGCCATTATGAAATTGTAATCATTGACCGAATCAGTCACTGTTGATATAACTTCCTCCACAGAGTCTACTGTAGATAACTTCAACTTTTTTAATTTCTTTTTTTTTAAATGATTGCTCAAACTATTCTTTGCTTGAGATAGATATGAGTGATAGTCGCCTGTTATATTATCACAGCCGACAAGCAATGCGGTTTTCTCTTGCTCAATTATATGATTGAATATTGACATACCATACTCTGGTTTTGACGCTTGTTCAATCAATCTTTCTTTAAAGCATTGTCTTCTTTTCTGCACCGAGTCACCAAACTCTATACATTTACTTAATTTTAACTGTACAAGTTTTAAGGCTGTCAATGCATCCTCGGCAGAACAATGTCCTGACTTGCCAGTTTGAATATCTTCATTGAGAAATTCTTTGGCTAATATTTTGAGCTTTGTTTTCCTGCCTCTATCACCCGAAAAGTTGTATATGCAACTAGTGTCTATGACATAAGGATGCATCATTTTTAAGGCATGTAAATCAAAGTTCAATGATTGTCCTATTAAAATTGCATCAGGGGGTAATAACTCTCTAAGATCATTTTGAACATCCTCGAGCCTTTTTGTCACATTTGACAAAGATGATTCTGTTATTCCTGAGAATCTAGTTAAGTAGTCTGTTATATTATTGTATGGTTTAACAAATGACTCATAGACAACTTCGTAGTTTTCATTTACGAGAGACACCCTTGTAAGCTCTGAGCCAGCTTTTGTTATACACATTTCACAATCTAGTCCAAACATTGGAGATTTGGGAGTAACTGCTTCATACTTATTCTTAGATAATACATAATCTGCATACATTTTTTTGAATTTTCCTTTTAGTGGAACAGGGAAATTTTCTTCAATAAGTTGATATGATGATAAAATTAACTTTGTTCTAGGAAAATTATCATTTATATTAAATTCAGGGTTTGTTTTATTCATTGATGTATCTTCTCCATTGGTCAGAAATTCACCTTTCATCATTATATCTTTTCTCACATCCATTGCTGAGTTCATATCACCATATTTCTGTATTAATGTTTCCTTTTCTGTTTGAGAAAGGGGTACTAAAGCTAAATCCTTAACTAAGGATCCATTATATATTGCTGGTGTAAATATTTCAACACAATTATTAAACAGCTTATCAAACTTTGACTTTTCTTTAAATGTTTTCCAATGATTTATAGAAATGCCTTCAAAAATAATGCACATTGTTTGACTTATATGACTGCTATTATCAAAATGATACCATCTGGCTGGATGAGTATGATTTTGATTTCCCAAAAAAGAATGCAAAAGTAAGTTTTGAATGTCTGTTAGAACAAGTGGCAATCTTCCACCACAATCTTGTGATAATGAAGCAAATTTTCCCGCATTTTTTAAACGAAATTTAGGTTTAGAGATTCCATTCAATTTTTCAACATAATTCGAGCTATTTTTATGCGGGCTCTTCTCTGTAAACAAAAATAAACATATGAGTATTTTCTAAGGATAACCTATACAACTCAATAGTTGAGACCACTGAATAAAATAATATATAACCATTGGGTTCTGGATAACGTATACATCGCTTTTTCTTCAAAGGTTCGTCCGAAGCAACCAAAACGCTCATTTTTTATATATAATTATAAATATCAACTTATTCAATATAAATCACCAACATGAAACAGCCCAAAACAGACAGGGAAACAGCGGGGGCACGGGCGTAAACCGTGAAGTGTCAAATGTCAATTGTCAATCATGATTTAGCGTAGATAGAAGGTGAACACACTACTTGATTTAGTTAGATTAGTTAGTATTATTTACTTAGACTTTAGAGCATTGGTAACAAGATCATCAGCTCAAACCAAAATAAATACAAGAAAATAATAATATTTAAATTATTTTCAATATACTTGATTACAACAAAAGCCCCGGTTACGATTATGGGCAAAAAAAATTGTTGATGTAGGTTAGTCGGTGGGCCTTGGTTAGACCTCCATTTTATAAACTTTGTCAATCATGATCCAAATTATCACGTTATTAATTATTTTAAATATTTAACTGAACCTCTACACTTTAGGAAGGTAAGTTCAACAAAGGCTTCGTTTATGGAGGGAACTACCGCTTAAAAAAAGTTAGTGTTTGTTCCGATATGCACTGCGACCACTGTACAGTTGACGTCAATTTAATTTAGTATACTGTGAAACCGCTCCGTTATAGCCAGTTATACTGGTTACTATTTAAAACAGAACACAATCACGTAAACTGTCAGCCGCATTTTTGACGCAGCATTCAAATGAGTGTAAGTTTCATTAAAAATACTTTTGTTGAATTACTGTCAAATTAAAAATATTTTAATTAATAATTTAGGCACTCGAGTGTTTTTAACTGATCACGTGATCAAAGTACTGCGACTACATTACATCGAAAACGCCAGTGCTCACAGTAGAATATGGCGGCGATTTATGACGTCATATATTTCCCTAGGGTACTGCCGCAGTATGCTGTATACCGCATAACGGAACGAATTTTTCTACAGTGATAACACTGTGCAGTGCTCGCAGTGCATATCGGAACATACCCTTAACCAAACAAAACCACAGACAATATATTATAACTGTATAGATTGTATACCTACAATTATTGTCTGTTGTCCTGAGCAAGGCCAGCGCAGACTAAAAATTCTCTCTGAAATCTATAAATAGATAGGTAGATGGAAAATATTATGTAAAACTAAAAACATATAGCATGATTATAAAGGGTCTGAGTTACAACTCTGCTCTCCATCTCGTTGTCTCTTTTACACATTTGGTAAAATAAATATTTGTATCTCTTTCTCAGATAATACGTTCAATTACAATTAATTCACTGAAGAATAAAGTATAAACATTCTTGTTGTACCTACTGTGTCTACTACTTGGCGTTTGCAGATTTGGAGTATTTCATCATTTTCAACACAGAATTATAGTAAATTTTGCACATTAGAAAGCCATGGATTCATTACGCGAGCAAGTAATGATAAATCAATTTGTGTTAGCGGCTGGTTGTGCTCGAGAACAAGCTAAACAATTATTGCAGGCTGCTCACTGGCAGTTTGAGGTAAATGAGAAAATATAATAATGTAAACAAACTTTACTAGCAATGGCAAATGGATGCTTGTTTTTATTTACCTTCAAATTTGGAGTATTTTTTTGATTTTATTAGTTCTAACAGTAAAATAACAGATGTTTTTATTGATTATTGCATTAAACGTAATATTGTACAAATAATTATCAATCACCTTGACCATATTATCTACAACAAGATGTGTACTCATTGATAAAAAAGGAAAATATACAAATTTAGTAGTTGTTTACGTTATCATAATGTTTTTATTTACCTGAATGCAGAATATGCAACTTATAATATATAAATGTTTTAATCATTCCCATCGTTTATGTATTCATGTTCGGGCAGATAGTTTTATAGGTTATTTATAATATTAATAAGTACTAATATTATTATGATTTTACCATCAAAATGAAAATATCAGAAAATGATTTCCACAATTTCAATATTTAAATTTGTTTGGAGTACATTATAAAGCACAAACAAGAATAATATTAATTTGATTCACTGCTATACTATTCAGTGCACAGTGTTTTAACCATTAGCCATGACCGAAAATGTTAACAATAGTAAAATTATTTGACAAGATAGGTATGTATGCAAATATTACAGATGAAATATAACTTTGCATAAAAGCTATGTAAGTAAAACTATTGAGTTAACTATGATTATTTATATAGCTTTGTATTTCAAAATTTGGCACAACCTCAATTACTAGGTTTGTACAATTATGAACCAATCATGTTATTCTTGGATAAATTTACTTTGACCACTATTAAGCTCTATTGTATTTAGTTTATCTTTAAAAGGGCAATTATACCTACAATTCTAAACTCAATAAGAATTATTAAATTTATACTTCTATTTGCAATTAGTTGTCATACAAAAGCATATCCATAGTGATGATTAGTGAAATTAATGGTATCATTATTGATGGTGGTGCAAAGGTGCCCTTGCCTTTCATCCGGGAGGCACATTAATCTGGGATTTGTTTGTCCCTATAGTATGCAGTTGCTGTTTTAGTTTAATTGGCTCCAGTGGTGGGTAATTGTTCTGATTACTAATCTTAAATGGTGTCTGTTACTAATGTCCCTGAGACATCTCCCAGTAGTGTCTCCGTTACATTAGAGTATATATCAAGACTTTTCAACTTGGCATGTTAAGGTACTGATTTTCTTCATCATTTTGTCTATCTAGATGGTATTTCAAACTGATGTTGGTTCACAGAATATTAGAAAACTATTAACTCATGGCTGGAACTCAGATGCAACACAAATTTTAATAGTTAGATTTAATATTCACATTGTTTGATGAGTTTTGTGAATAAGTAAGGGGTCTGCTAAATTTTGAAAGTGGTCTATGAGAAAAACATTCTTGGAACCTCTGGTTTAGATCCTAGACTGAATGTCACCATTTGTTTGGTCTCCAACACCTTATTTGTAAGCAGCACTTGTTTCTCTCTGTATCATTACGCACATGCAGGTGAAGTTAACATTTAGGTTAGTGAGATGTAACATCATACTCCCTGTCCTAGACAAAGATGTAGTTTTTTTTTAAATTATAGGTTTAAGGGACACCTTTGGCTACTCAAGATAATGTTGCTGTGATAGGAGTGTAACTTAATTAAATTAAATATATAGTAGACTTACTTATTTATTTAGATTTACCATTGGCAATTACATACACTTACTTATACTTATATTATACTACAAATTAGAAAAGCAATAGTTCTATAATCTAACAAATTGAAAGAAATGATCAAAATCTACCAAAAAAAGTTGAGATATAATAAACAAATACAGAATAAATATTAATCATTTATTTATACTATTTTTGTGATACTTGTAACATATCCTACCTACTAAGCTCGAATCCCGGTAGGTGCAAGCATTTATACGATGAATATGGATGTTTGTTTCCGAGTCATGGATGTTTATATGTATTTATGTATGATTATATGTATGTTTATATGAATTTATGTATGTTTAAGTAAGTATATTGTATTAAATATATTGTTGTCTTGTAACCATAACACAGGCTATATATGCTTAACTTGGTCTGATCTGATAAACCTACTAAGCATTTATAATTTAACTGCAACACAGATGAATTGATTCTTGTTTTCATTCTTTAGTTATTTTTATTATATTTGAGTTGCATTATTAATACAAATTTATATTATCAGTTGTTTTAAATATATTATGTTGTTCTCATGTTCACAGACTGCTCTTTCAATTTTCTTCCAAGAAGTTGCAATACCATCTGCAAACGGCATTGCAGCACAGCATTATCCACAGGTAAATTAGTAATTTATTCTATGGTTGTGTTTTAACTAATCTGGAAACTGATGATGAACTAAATAGTACCTAGTTTGGCCTAAACACAGATGAGGAAATTGCTGAATAGCGTTATATAGACTGATGTTCAGCTCTGTAGTCACTTGGAAGAGAAGTTCTTTATACCAGTGGGAGGCTCCTCTGCACAGGAAGCCGGCTAGATTATGGGTACCACAACAGCGCCTATTTCTGACATAAAGCAGTAATGTGTAAGTATTACTGTGTTTCGGTCTGCGCCGTAGCTAGTGAAATTACTGGGCATATGAGACTTATCTTTTGTCTCAAGATGACGAGCACAGTTGTAGTGCCGCTCAGAAATTTTGGTTTTTTCAAAAATCCTGAGCGGCACTACATCGTAATGGGCAGGGCGTGTCAATTACCATCAGCTGAACGTCCTGCTCTTCTCGTCACTTATTGTCATAAAAAAAAGTCAAATTGGCTTCTAAAAAGCTTTGTGTACTCGGTAAGGCGAGGCAGTAGGTACTTCACTACAACTATATAAGGCGCACAATTCGGCCTCACATGGAGTACTGTTCTCACCTCTGGGTGGACGCTCCCCACTACCAGCCTCTTCTATTTGACCACATACAACAAAGAGCAGCTTGAATCATTGACAACAGAGTGATCTCTGATCAGCTTGATGGTTTGGTACTGCAAAGAGATGTGGGGCATATATCACTTCAAGTGCTCAGAGGAGATTGATCTCGGGTTGATTGATCAGCTCCCAAATTCCACCACCGGACATTAAGTGACAATTCGAAATTCCGACATCATCATGTTGACGTCTGACATTCTACAACCGCGCGTTTTGCCAATACCGGCTGCTGTTTTTTCGAACTGATACGAATTAGGAACCTTCAAGATTAGAGCATACTTACTTAAACGCTGGCAACGCATCTCTTGACCCCTGGTGTTGAGTATGTCCATGGACGGCTGCCTCTTCCCATCACGTGAACCTCTTGCCCGTTTGCCCCTCTTGTATAAAAAAAAACTTTTTTTTATGACAATAAGGGACGAGACGAGCTGGACGTTTATCAGATGGTAATTGATACGCTCAGGATTCTTGAAAACCTCAAAAATTCTGATCGGCACCACAATTGCGCTTGTCTGCTTTAGACATAAGATGCTAAGTCTCGTTTGCCCAGTAATTTCACTGGCTACGGCGCCCTTCAGACCGAAACACAATAATGCTTACACATTACTGATTCACGGCAGAGATAGACCCCGTTGTGGTACCCATAATCTAAAAAAGATTGAAGACTGAAGATTAGAGGGGGGAAAAGAACAAAATTTGCCTGGAGCGCGTATGAATGATACGGCTGCAAGAAGCCCCAAGTATAATCTCGTTTGTTCTCCTTTTCGATATAATAATACTAACGTA
Organism: Leptidea juvernica; assembly: GCA_949711755.1. Classification (NCBI taxonomy): domain Eukaryota; kingdom Metazoa; phylum Arthropoda; class Insecta; order Lepidoptera; family Pieridae; genus Leptidea; species Leptidea juvernica. The sequence continues at coordinate 19,735,950 of CATIXQ010000005.1, read as the reverse complement.
GATTGTTATATTTCCAGCAATTGATGACACCGTGCAACACACCAGCGACTCCGCCAAACTTCCCCGATGCTTTAGCCGCCTTCTCCCGCCTCTCCACCACCGGCAGCCCGAGTACTGCTGGCGGTCCCAGCGGCATGGCGCCGCCTGTCTCCCCCCTCGCGACCCACCCGCCCCCACAGAACATGCAGATCAACACATTCACCAGTACCCCCAACCAGCAGAATTACTCCACCATCTCTTGCTCAAGTGCAGTAAGTTTTTTTTAAATAAGAAAATACGGGACGCGAAAGATGTTACCCTAATTGTAAGTGAAACGCCCTCTCTAGTACAAGGTAGTGCCACTCAGAATTCTTGGAAACCCTAAATTCTGAGTGGCATCATGATTCTGCTGGCTACCCAGTCAGTAGCCCTGTCATTACAATAGCAAATGTTCCCTTTGCACTGAAACGCTGAACTAGGCTCCGTTGTGGTACCTTAGCATTAACATTTAACCTCTGGTAATCTTTTTTATGATAATTTCTTGCCAATGTTTTTCATCATCATATCGCGTGTAAGGTGTAAAATCCCCCTGTTTTTCAAAACTAGTTTATAGGAACGAACTTAAAAAGATTATCAATATCAAATAATATTAGAACATATTACTGTTCTCATTTAAATAAAGTAACTAAAAATAATATTTTATCCTTGAAAAAAAATTAAAGGTTAGTAATAAAAATAACCTATATGCTTTAAGTAGTAAATACATTATACAGTATGTAAAGATATAGGCTGGGGCAAAAAGGAAAACTAATATCTAAGTTAACATAATGCAATCATAGGTTTGAAAATAAAATAACTCAGTGTTTGCCTCCATTGTTGGTATTCTGCACTCAGAAAGAATACCTCTTGCGATCATTTTATATAACCTACGATCTTTTCAGACGAAATAGCAGCAATATTCTGGATTATAAAATAAATCTGGTCTGGTTAGGTTAGGTTAAAAGCTTCCAGAATTTGAGGTGGTATTGATACACTTTTTCCATAATTGTCTGATGACACAAAGAGATACGGTAACACTAGCACTGTTTTCGTCAAAAAAGTGCTCACACACCAAATTCAGAAATGGCACACCAACCGGTAGGGGCCGTTTAGTGGCCGTTATGTTCACACTGCCATACCTGCAGTTTTGTCTGTTGTGCCTCATTACTAAAACTCGAAACGCCGAATGTGAGGAATATTACGAATTTTTTGATACAAAATGATGCGGCGGCCAAACTATCATTCTGTAAGCCATCCTGCAACCAGCTGCCTATACTGGGAAGCATCGTCCGGGTACAGAAGGGCCATTTGGCGTCTGTAAGAACATCCATCAATTTGAGGGTAGAGTCTGACATTTTTCTGGTTCTCTTTAAACGTCTGGCCTTGACGAACTTAGACCCTGCCGTTTATACAGCTGCCACGAATCTGTTATTGTAATTGTCCACATAAACGCAGAGGCAGTCGAAGCGGTTTTGCAATTAGAATTGAAAGTTTTCCGGGTTTTGGATCTGGAGGGATGCAGGTCGGAGCGTAGACCTCACCAGTCAAGACCGCTCCAGTTTTGAATTGATATTCAATGTGCCCCTTACTATCACTACCAATTTTCACTGAGTTGATCACAGAGATATCATTGAATATCTGTCTTTTTGTCGACATATTGAAGTCGATCTCATTTTTGGTGGCAGCATCCAGGCTGATGCAAGTCCATTTGCGTTGTTCTGGCTTCATGAAGAAGGAGTTCATCAAATACAGATCTTCCTTCTCCATGAAGTTAGCCAGCATCTAGCATTGGGCTTTCCGATATCCATAACCAAATTGCCCCATTCTCGACACATCGTTTACCCATAACTACGTTGAAGTGGGTTTTAGGAGTGTGAAAGGCTGTTGAGATGTCCTCACACATGGCCTCCACCTCCTTGTCTGAGTGTGTCAGAGTGTAAACCTGAATGATCTTCAGCGAATACTGTTAAGTAATTCTGAGTATGAGGCACGTTACTGTCAAGAGAGTGCCCTCCCGGAAGTAGAGAAGGTGTCCGGAATTTAGGATCATCGAGTCCTCACCCTGTCTTCGGACCACAGATCTGACATCCCATCGTAGTCTGATCAATGGTTCCTCTAGTTCCTCCAACTTCTCGTCGGTCCGCAGTGTCTTGACGCTGTATGTAAGTATGTTACCAGGGCCAATGGTCTTCGTTGGTGGTAGCGTTTCCGAACCCGAGGATTCTTAGCATCCCCTGCCTCGTTGCTTATGTGGCTGCTATCGTGGCCACAACGAGCGGTACCGCCTGGAACTGGAGGCCCGGCAGGGTTCTGTTGTCATATTGGGTGGTTTTTGCCATATCGCCACGCAGTAGATGTTGAGGCTTCTCGGACGGATGTTGCTGCCTATCCTCCTTTCTATGTATCCCGTAGTCGCACCACACACACAATAATAATAATAATAGACCAATTGACAGCCCGAAAATGAGTAACCGTTCAAAGGACTAAGGAGCTAATGCTAAGCATTGCTCCTAAATCTGTTTCAATTAAAATATATTCGTTTTCTATTTCTTCTATGTCGCACCCTTGATTTGTCTATACACTAGCAGGCCTCTCCCACTCCCCATGTAGGTATCTTAAGGTAATCGTAAGTATGTGCGGTGGCCTCTACAAACTAGGCCAGCCAGTAGGGACTCACGAGCGATCAGTGACGCACGCGCGTACTTTGTTGTCACCTACTTCACAGATACGACCGAATTTTAAAATGGAAAAACATACATTAAGCAGAGTATATTAAGGTCATTGCGACCCAAATTAAAATTTTTAAGTTTCCTAAAGACGCTGAGACAATCTAATTGAAAGTGATTATTATTATAATGAAATTACTATTCATAATAGCTACCTATTTATTTTCTATATACTAAGTGTGGAAGCCACAACCTGAGAGTTGAATTTTATTTGTGTATTAATCCTAGAAGTGAGGGTTACCACTTTAAAAACATAACATATTGTTTAGATTTACAAGAGCGACATCTCAAGTCAATTTCCTAATATGCAAATATTGCGGTTGAGCAGTTTATCAACTGTAAAGTAGATCCTGTAGATGAAGCCACAAGCTGATAGTTGAACAAAGCAAACAGGATTTTATAACGAGGCGTTACTCGAATGGTTAGCTCAGTTGGTTAGAGCACCGGCACGGAACGCCGGAGGTCGTGGGTTCGAGTACCGCATCGTTCATAAAATTTTATTTTTTCAAATTTTATTTATATTATATTTAAATTATAGAAAAATCTGGGCTATTTTTATAAGATGGCCTTAAGTAGGTACAGTTTTAGGTAAAGAAGTCAACCCTAATGTCGTTAGAAGAGGTAAGAGTCATGCAATAGAAAGAGAGGCAACTTCTAGGTGAATAAAATTTTGGTTAGTAGCGCTGTGCAATGTGAATTACACCTTATTGTATGACCGCAAGAGTCCCTATTTCTTTAAATGTATTTGAGGAGTGAGACTTCCGTACTTGTACTGTTATATATTCTTTGACACAACTTGTTAGTTATGGTTTACACTAATCCAATGTATCCTCAATGTTCTAACATCACTATCTACAATCGAAATCGTAGAGATGTCTCTGCCTCACCCTATAAGCGAGTAAATATTAACTTTATTTTTATTTTCCAGGTATGCAGAGAACAAATGCCAAGATAAATATAATTATAGTGTTAGGTTAGCCTATAATTTATTTTAGAAATGGCGTGAAGTGAGCTGTGGACTTTATCATAATATTTTCCGATACTCTTTGCAGCAGGAGCTGCCAGGCTATGTGTGGGGTGATAGTCACTCATGTTTAAAACATTTTCGATCCAACAGTGGTTACTCGAAGGTGCACTACATTACAGTTTACGATACCAATAACGTGTGTATTACTGTGATTATATTAAACTAATCGGTATCTGACATTATAGTGTTACTGTATAAATATAAAATGTATTATAATAAAAATTATTTTCTCTTTAATATACTGTCGTAATTTCTACGCACTTGTATATCTATAGTTAAATCAAATTGGTGTTCTAATTATTGTATTATATTTATAATACTTGTATTATACACAGCTTCATAAAAGACAATATGAATGTAATTAAAGTAATTAATTAAGACTAATTGATCTTATTATTAGTCATAACCAATGTAGTGTTGTTATTTAAGTTGTTTTAGTGCAAAGTAGTGTTCGAGGTGACTCATTTACAAAACGGAGGTTACATGTTGAGTTTGGCATCAGCTCAGCTCAGCAGATTTAGTCTTATAAGGTACATATTGATATTCTTTTCACCAATGAAAAGGGCGCTATTGCTACGTGAAAACTCGCAGCAAAAACGCTTTTTGCTGCGAGCGTGAGGCAAAGTGATTTAATTTTCGAACCCCAAGTGACCATACATCCGGGAATTACTCCGCGTTAAAAAATTATGCGATCCGGTGCGTTCCGAAACACATTTTATAGCGTATTATCTCATTGTCACAATAATTTATATGTTACATATCGAATTTAGATTTATAAATTTTACTATTGCCTTTTTAAAGACTCAATATTTAAAATATATACTTGTAATAGTTATTTCTCTTACTATAACCTAAATCACTTTTCTCGCTAGTCGAGGTGAAAAGTTGTATGTTTTACACGAGAGCAATTTTTTTTTGTCTCGTGCCTTTAAATCAATCACTACCTCAGTAGTCTAGAAATGAATCACAAGCGTAAAGAGCTTCGCCAATTCGTGGTTTAAAGTCAGCACTCGCAGCAAAAAGTAACTTTGCTCACTTGTTGAACAAATAACTATTATTCAGATAGTAAAATTTACATACAATTATTAATTAAATATCTATCACTATCTGTTTGTCTATTGACAAATTCCTCTTCCAACTTCTTCCACTCTTTTCCATCTTTAGCTATCCTAGACCATGTCTTGCCTGCTATCGTCCTTAGTTTATCTCACCATCTCCTCCTGTATTGAATGGAAGAGTCATGGCTTATGAGGTCACGCTTCAGAATTAAATATTATGTTATATTAATATTACTTAAATAACTCATTAATTAGTTACACCATTACTGAACACAATAATTAGAAAAAATAGAAAACAAAAAGCTTTCTCACGGCAATAGCAAATTATTGACAGATTTGAATGAGTGTTATTCATGAGAATAATTTAATAATTGCGTACGCAAAATTCACAATTTTATTCTTATATCACAACTCAAACTTGATTACCACTTCCCTGCCCTGTTTCCACGATAAACATACCCGCCACCCATATCCTACATTGATACAATGTTCATTAATGCACGTAGTATTCTTTTTTGTTAGTGAGCATTACGTATATCCTATAATATTAAATAGAATCACACTGCGACCAGATACGCATTAAATGTTGAGGGCGCCCTACACAGGCACATGTCTCGCCCCTCTTGCAATATCCACAATATATATAATCTAAGCACTCGGCTCTATGTACCAAGTTTTATCATAATCGGTTCAATAGTTTTTACAAAACAACTATAGAATTCAAGAATCGTTGCTATTGCATACGTAGCGGTTTCAAATTAACGGCCGAGGCTGGTTTTTGAAGAAAATCTTTTTATTACTACATTTGAGGCACGAATTCACGTTACCTAGAATCGATTATTAGATTCTAAATGTGAGTCGTTCGACAGTTCAAAGGATCCGGCAGCGATATCTAGACTCAGTTCTGTTAGAAGGTCTGGTTCTGGGAGATAACTATGTACTGAACCACGGGACCACCCTTTTTTTATCAGTCAGGTGTTGAGAAATCGCAAATCTACATATTATCAAGAAGACTCGAGAAATTTTGCAAATCAGTTTATCGATAATCAAAAGCTTCTCGCTACCAAGTACGTAGTCATCACCCAGTCTATGGTCCTAAATTACTCCGTGAACGAGTGGTAAGGCTTAATTATAGATCAAAATGTGTGTCATGGACACAAAAGGAATGAGTTAGGGTAGTTTTCTACGATGAATCGAGTGAATAAGACACCTCTGTGGTAAAGCCATCGCCTTTAATAAATTAATCTCCACTACTCTCGTTTAATTTTCTACAGCATTATTAAAAGGAAAGTGAAGTTAAACGACCTCATATTAATAAGAACGATAATTACAAAATAAAGGTACAAATAGTTGCAATAAAAAATATTTTATATACATATTACATAATAATGTAGGTTAGTATTTGGACGTTCACAATATGTTGCAGGTAAAATAACAAACAATATTTTGCAATTGATCTGTCATTTAATGTTAAGTATCACTGGCTTCTTTTACTTTACCATTTCTCTAAGATTTGTCAGTATCTGTAGTATCTTTAACTGTATCAGAAATTTGTCGCTCTGCAGTATTTCTGTCTTCTACTTCTTGACTCGGTCTTGAACTAAATACAGTTGATGGTTTACTCTTCTTAAAGATGAGCTGCAAAATATTATCTTAATTTCTTTTGACCTGAACGAAGCATTTTACAAGTATCTCGGTTTTTTCCTAAGGCCGGTGATAAAGCTATACGGTTGACCGGACCGGTTAAACCGCATCATTTAACCGCACACGGTTAGCTTAAATGTGTAGCAGCTGTCAATCTTTCTTGCATTCCAATGTCAACTACGTTGAAAGAAGATTTCATCAAAACCCTATTGTTGCTGCAAGGTTATTGAATGGTGAATTTTATATTCTATTTTCGGAACTACGTGAAGACCAAAATACTTAATTACTTTCGGCTTTCAATAAGAAGCTTTGCTGAATTGTAAAAGTTGGAGTTTAAAAACATTACAATTAATTTAGAAATTATTTATTTATTATGGAAACAAACAGATACATCACTATAGTTAAAAAAGAAGTCATATAAATGTGTCTGCGTAAATAATTTAAGCTATGCAGATGACATGGTGTTGTTGGGTCCCATGGCCTGCTCGATCAGAGAATTGCTTCATTCGTGTGAGGACTACGCTGCTAGACATAGGTTAGTGTATAACGTGGCCAAAAGTGAATACCTGATCTTTTAGGAACTAGTACCTAGTGTCGCAATCAATGAGACTCTACTCAAACGAGTCACCCAATTCAAATATCTAGGTCACTATGTCACGGAGGACTTTAGGAATAAGGTTGACATAGAACGACAACGAAGAGCCTTAGCTGTAAGGTGTAATATGTTGGCCCGCGGGTTTTTTTTTATGAAAATAAGGGACGAGGCGAGCAGGACGTTCAGGTGATGGTAATTGATACGGCCTACCCATTACAATGCGGTGCCGCACAGATTTCTTGAAAAACCCAAAAATTCAGAGCGGCACTACAATTGCGCTCGTCACCTTGAGACAAGATGTTAAGTCTCATTTGCCAAGTTATTTCACTAGCTACGGCGCCCTTCAGACCGAAACACAGTACTGTTAACACATTACTGCTTCACGGCAGAAATAGGCGCCGTTGTGGTACCCATAATCTAGTCGGCTTCCTGTACAAAGGAGCCTCCCGCAGGTTCGCCGGATGTAGCAAGGAAGCAAAAATTGCGCTGTTTAAAGCCTTACCATTCTACCCTGAGGGCCTGTGGACCAACTACACTCAAAAGCCACTCGACACGCTAAGGGTGTAGAATAGGTAACAATAGTTTCAGGATATTATCGGCCTTGCCGCGTTTTTGTTCGGCAGATTTCTATGCAATCATAAGGAAAAGGACGTCATCCGTCCTGGCAAGCCTGCGTTCGAGCTCAAACAGTATCCTGAATATAATAGCGGGAAAACTGGATTCGACAATATTGCAGCAATTCATTCAAGTTCTTGTCCCGTGGACACGCTGTCTCAGACTGTTTCGGAGGTTATTATTTTCCCTTTTATGAATTATAAGCAAGTGGGTATTACACTCATTAATTAAATTGTAACATACTAACATAGTTTTTAAGAAATTTATTATTATTAAAATAAAAATATAAAAAACAACTTCAAGACATTGCGCTGCTGAGTGTACCTACATGCGACCGCTCCGGTAGCTAAACCGCGTTGCACTGTACGGCGTGCACGTTGTTCATAGATTCTACAGCGCGACCGCGCTGCGGTAGCCGCATTATCTGATCCCCGACCGTAGAACCGCAACCGTGATTCGGATAGCCGTTTAGAACTGCAAGGTTTTATACATCGTCATAGATAGCCGAACCGGCTAACCACTGCGGTCAACTGCATAGCACTATCACCGGCCTAATTTTTGTTTTAGTACTTTATTAATAAATCTTATAGTTTTGGGCACGGGCCTCGAATTTTTCCTTAACCTGACGGATGTATTTTAAATGCTGTACAATTTATTCAGCAAAAACACTCACTGTCATAGAGTAACAGGTATGTAAGTACATAATATCTTAATTAAAGGCATCGCTCTTGCTCTTGGCAAGGCATAGCTTCGGTTCTTGGCGACAACGAACTGCATCGACTGGGCACTTTACTAATGTTCGTGATCCAGAAGGCGCCTCTATACGTAATTCCAGATGTGACACACTTACGGACATGGTACAGGACGTGTACTGAACTGTAAACTTCACCTTTACTGCCACCAATGTGATAAATTGTGATAGCCACTCTTCATCATTGACACTCGTATCTTATCTCAAATGGTTGAAGAAGTGTTCTTCCCAAAAGATGCTACGTTTACGCGTTACTTAAAAGACCACATTTAATGAGCCTGAACCCCCGGGCATAAGTACACGCCCTTTCATACAACCGTTTTATGTTGGTCTGAATGCGGCAGCCAATTTGATTAGGGCGCATGGCTCTTATGAGCGGTTATAATTTATTTACATACCTTGTAAAGTTGTGGTCTTTCATAAAGCCATATAAATAGAATTGAAGCCAGAGTAATGGTCAAGGAAAAGATTAAATAGTTAGAAAAATAGGAGTATGCATTGAAAAAGAATCCACATCGATACATTGTAAGCCGTGGCATTTTTTGAAGTCCATATTTGTCTGAAACAGAAATATACATTTAAAGTATATATTCACAATAAAAAGCTAGTTAAAATATTAAGGCGCGGTCTTACCTCAATATCCACAAAAATTGGTTTCTTAGAGAGTCGATTACAACATAACCCAATGAAAATATTCCGACGCAAAAAATACAGTGCACAAAGAAAGACTGAAATTTTGAACCGAGTAAAATATTTTTATATACTTAATTTGAAATATCCAATAAAAAATTTGGAAGTTGCTTCCCAAAACTAAACTTTGGAGTCAAACATCTCTGAATTTTCAGCGATAACAACATTCATTTTTTAAAGAATTTAATAGAATTAGATCTTTTCTAAGACTTAAACCGAACAATTATTCAATTTAATATCAAAATTTTGATTAAACAACAGAAAATCAGTAAAATAAATGCCCATTTGCGCCATCAGTCCGCGCCTTAAGGTACCACCTAAAGGTATCTTTAGGGGGCTATTAAAAATTCGAAGTGTCAAGTTTTAGATAAGTTTGACGATATGTGGCAGCGGTCACATATTATGTGTGCGTCTAGTACAGTACCTACGTCTGTCAGAAACCAACATGACAACATGTCAAGCTAACATGAGCCTTTGCCACTTTGCTTTAGAAATCAATTAAAAGACTGTTAATATGATCGTGAAATATTATTTGTACCGATGAATGCTATCACATACAACGTCTTATCTGTCGAGTTTTTGTAGGATCAAAAAATTACTTGGTGATATTTTTATTGATATTACAGTTTCTCTCTACTCTCCTCAAGACAAGCGAGAGCGTGCAGTTGAAGTTGAATGACTTCTCTACGCTACGTCAAGCGATAAGTTCACCAAATACCATAAAAATAAATAGGTATAAGACCCGACAGCTATAAGTAGCTAGTACTGGAGTTGTATGTAAATTCGAAATTTTTAGGTAGCTAATTCACATTTCACTGGTAACTACGAAATAGTTTCATTATTTAAGACGTAGCGCTTAATAACACTTTTGGGTAGGAAATGTGGAAACTGAAATATAAGTACAATAATAACTATAAAAATTGCCCAATTAATTGATCTTAATCGTCTTATTGTCATTGGGGATATTTTATTAGGTACGTAGCTATAAGTAGAAAAAAAAATACTCTTACCTTTAGGACGTCTGGAAATAGTCACCTGTACAATAGGTACTTTAGTTCTTTCATCTTTATTTATATGCAGCAGATCAGCAATGACCTATTGTAGTAATAATAATTGTGATTTCGAATGATTACCTACCATAGAATATATAATTGTAATGTTATGTGAACTAAGAATTTACAGACAACTTGAAAAAAAATATTTTAATTAATGTAGTATGGGCACCTTCTTTCATGATATCTCTGTTCTCTATTGCACATTTTTTAGGTTTAGTTTATGGTTTTTAGGGTAGTAATAGGGAATGACTCTACATACATTTAACATAGGTTGGGAAGTAATTTTGTAACATTGGAAAACAACTTAATAGATAGGTAACGTACATCGTTATGGTGATCTCAAGAGCACCCGGAGAGCGGGACCTAGTGAGAGGGTTTTAAATGAAATAAATGACATATTATCGAATCGCTTCGAAATTTCCCGTGCTTCCCCGGGGCGTTAAAAGAATTGGGGAGTCCCAGGCCCCAGGGTGTCGTAAGAGGCGACTAAGGGCTTTTTAGAAGTGGGAGAGTCACGCTGATATCTTATGACGTCAGTACAATCAGGCAAGACTCGTTCGAGTTAATTACCACACTCGGACAGAATACTGGCGTGAAGTAGTAGTAGTAAGGCCTAGTGCCGTTTTGCTTCGCATAGGTAAGTGTCGAGGACCAGAGCCCTAAGAGAGTTAACGTACCCCGGGTAAAAAATTGAGCATAATTTTTTGCCTCATGCCGGGGTATGTGTGTATGTTAAGAAGGATATCTGCTGTCGCCGTCTCGGCTTAATTTTTAGGCTATGCGTCTACAGGTCCCATAGTGGTAACACAGAAACGGATCATCTTATAGGATAATTCAAACAGCAATTGACGACGTGCTTGCACAGATCCCCTCCACTGAAATCGTAGTCTTGGGTGATTTCAACGGGCATAATGCCGAATGGCTTGGGTTACGTACCACAGACTACGCAGGGCGATCTGTGCATAATTTTGCATTGGCTTATTTATTATTATATTATTATAACGCGGCCACCGGATGTGGATAGCCATGCCGTCCTTATTAGATCTTCCACTGACTACACATCCCGATAGTTACCATGTCTCTGTCGACGCCCCTCTCGGAACGTCCGACCATAGCCTGGTCAGGGGTGTAGTGGCTATCCGTCGCCCACGTCGCAGACCACCAGCGACCCGCCGACGTTTGGCACTATAAGTCAGCAGATTGGGATAGGATGCATTCCTTTTTCATCCTACCCTTGGGGCAAGGTTTGTTTCCCTTCGGTTGATCCTTATTTTTATACTAAGCTCTGTGGTACCGATCGGTGGCAGATCACAGCCCTGGTTCAATGCGTCAGTTAAAGCAGCATCTGACTGAATCGTATTAAATTAGGTTGCGCCGCTGGGCTCAAAGGATATGAACTGCTAAGTTCTTAAGAGGAAATATGAACGTGCCTCCAGATTTTTTAAGCGGCAAATCGCCCGTGCGAAATCGAAGCACGTAGTCAAAATCGGCGAGCACCTCGGCCGGAGCGACCGGAACACGCAAGTTCTGGTCGTTGTCGAAAGCTGCTCTTGCCTGAAGTTACAGTTCAGACAGAAAACTGTTCGGCAAGCTGTTTTCGTTGGACGTCAGGACGTAAGTCGAGCGGGCCGGATGGCATTTCTCCAATCGTGCTTAGAACGTGTGCCCCTCAGTTGACACCCGTGCTAACATGTTTATTTCGGCACATATTCAAAAGGCGTAGTCCCTGACTCATGGAAGTCAGCCCTTGTCCATCCGATCCAAACAAAAGGAGACAGTTCGGATCCGGCAAACTACAGGCCTTGCTATTACCTCCCTGCTCTCCAAAATGATGGAGAGCATAATTAACCGCCAGGTTTTGGTATACTTTGAAAGTCTCTAGTTAATCAACGACCGATAGTACGGCTTTCGCCATGGTCGGTCGGCAGGCGATCTTCTGGTATCCTAACACAGATGGGCGGCGGCTATCGAAAGCAACAGGAAAGGCCTGGCAGTTAGCCTGGATATAGCGAAGGCCTTTGGTCGTGTATGGCACAATGCGCTTCTCTCAACTTCCATCATTTGGGCTTCCCGAGAGCTTATACAAGTGGTCCTTAAGCTTCCACACTGGGCGCAGCATAAAGGTCATTGTCGACAGTTATTGCTCGAACCCAAAGCCCGTGAACGATGGAGCGCCCCAAGGCTGTGTGCTATCTCCCACACTGTTTCTTCTGCATATAAATCATATGTTGGACATCTCTAACATACATTGCTATGCAGACGACAGCACTGGTGATGCCGTATACACGGGCCATGCAAGTCTCCCTCGGGAAATCATCGACCATCGGGGTAAAAAAACCCCATTTGCCGTATCACCGCTCGACAACACTTAGTATCGGAATACTGGGTCTCGAAATCTGGAGCGATTGCCAATTCCATGGCCATCTGAAGGGCATAGCCAAATTGGCTTCGAAGGAGCTGGGCGTCATAAATAGAGCACGGCAATACTTCAAGCCCAGATTCTAGCGCTCTACAAAACGCAGGTCCACACATGGAGTATTGCTGTCATCTCTGGTCTAGCGCACCCCAGTATCAGCTCGATTCAATTGACCGCGTGCAACTCAGAGCAGCTCGAAGTGTCAGGCACCCAGTGCTCTCTTCTACCGCATTTATCACGGGGAGTGTTCCGAAGAGCTGTTTCACCTGATTCCTGCCGCCGAATTCCACCTTCGCACGACACGCCACAAATTAGGATATCATCCCCACCATCAGGATGTGTTGCTATCCCCCACAGTGTGGTTTTCAAGGAGCTTTCTTTTACATACTACAAAGCTGTGGAATGAGCTTCCTTGTGCGGTGTTTCCGGGACGATACGAAATGGGTAATACTACCATAAAAAAAATATCATTGTTTGTTACAGAACTTATGACCTGACTTGGAATAATATCTATTGTAATGTAATTGATAAGGTCAACCAAAGTGTATTATATATAATTTTAGAAATATGAACACAATGCATCACATAGAAAATGTATTGTAACCATAAAATCCATTGTAACATCAATAAATGAGTATGTTCATAAAATAAATTCAAATTTATAAATTATAGTAGTGGAACCAGCATAAAACACTCACACATCCATATTTCACAATGTTTCTGATTCCTCTTCAAAAAGCTTATGTTTAGAATGTAATGCTACTATTACCAAAGAGGATGTAAATACTACATTATTAAGAGGTGGGACTGCCCAAAGAATATGTTTGCTCTAACAAGTAAAAATTGAAATTTAGTTCAGTATGAAACATGCTGTGATTCAACATAAGTATGAAATAATAGTAACTACACTATGGCAATAAAGTATAATCCGGCAAAGTTTGAAAGCAAACAGTTGCTTAAAACATAGTGGATTTCAGCTATCTCTACTTTTTACAAGATTATAGCTGTCATCTGTCAATGTATCCATGACTGCACATTTCATACAATCGAATGAATCACTTTTTTCTTAGTAGGCTGCTATTAAAACATTAGAACTTTTCACACTAAACAGACCATCTCTAAGGTGTCTAAATGCAGAATATTAGGGCTCGCTGCCCTTCAATAACTGCTACTATCTCTTGAGAGCTAGCTTAACATGAATGTGCTGTTAGACTGACGCCTCATTAGTTGAAGTGTCAATGTTGTATCATTTTTCACTATTATATATTTAATGACATGCAATAATATGTGTTGCATTCTTACAAGACTTTTTTTATCCAAACATCAGTGTGCAAGAAAGTTAAATCATATAAAATGAATATTAGTATTAAATTCTGCAGAACAACATTTGTTCTCGTACTGGCATGCTTGATTTAATACTGCAATCTATGTACTGTTCACTACATCACATGTATAATGACACTGCTAATGTCATGACAGCGACAATGATTGTTAACACATACATAATTCAGACTAGATGTCAAGACGCTACAATCTACACATCCATATGTCATTGAGTTGTGATTTTGAATCACTCTCAATGTTGTGACTTCATATTGTATTACTTTGTCACGCAGGTGTGACATTGTGTTGGCCAGTTGCAACCACAGTCATACATAAATGAGGGTTCAGCCTTACTAGTTTATATTAAGATTAAAAATAAGACCTTTAATTCGTCAACAAGAGCTAGCAGAACCTGATTACATAAATGTTAGTAATAATTTTAGAACACCTTGTTTCCATTGTCCGTAATTATGTGCATTACAATAAAATTCTATATCCTTCAAATATGAACAAACAATCTTAATAAACTATTACAGAACAAATTAATGTTATCCTTACATGAAAAGTTTCAATCATCCTTCTGATTGTTCAACAATACCATGATTGCAATCATTTCATATTAAATCACAATAATTATGCAGTTTTCTTAACTACTATACTGATTTTCTCACAATACTTTTACGACATTTCAAATGTTTGTTTTTTCAAATTTAAACATTATCAGTTCAACTATAATAAACTAACTCCCTTATTCATAATAGTCTGCTAACTTAAAGCATTGCTAATTCTCACTCTCTCTTCTTCTATTGACCTAAGTCAGAATGAGAAAAAACTCCTTAGCAGCTGTTTTAAGTTAGCGGACCATTATGAATAAGGGGGTAAATATTTAAGGGAATACTTAATAATAATATAAAATATTTATCTTAAAATCTTTAGAATTGTGATCTACAACAACGATACACAAAGAAAGGCCATTAAATATACATCATTTCAGCCATTGAAGACATCTTTTTTGGTATATGGACAAGTGTTTCAAAGTAACTAGCAAGTTCATCAATGGTCACATCACAAGGTGGATTAAGAGCTTGCTGAGAACACGAACTAGAAGTATTTCTTTCAGGTGGAGTATCCCTAGTTACTTTTTCGTGTGTTGCATCATTCGTTCTCACTTTATACGCTTTCCTATTACTTGACTTATATTTAATTCCATTATTACTATTTGATATGTGCAGTTGGTTACAAGTGTCTACTAACGAATGTAAATTCAAGTTGTCATTTTTTGGGCTTCTTCTTGAACAAACTGAATACTGGCCATAATCTGGGCAGTGGCCGTTTTTATTTTTGAAATTGCACTGTGACAGTTTTAAGACTGGTTCTCTAAGAAATTTGCTCTGTTTCTTTTTGAAAATAGTTATATAACTTTTTTTATTGTGACATGAACATTTACTGTTTTGTGAATATACTTTAAATGTCAAGTTTCTCTTCTGCATAAGAACCATAAACGGGTTCGCTTTGGCGGTCTTGTTAACCTTCGAAGATTCTATCTCCAATCTTTCGACTCTGAGTGAAATATCTTCTGTTGACATCTTCAGACTGGAAATGAAAACAAAAACATGTTATAATCTGATAAATAATAATTTATAATGGTTGATACACTTTGACACTAAGTATCTAGAGCCAATTTAGTACACAGCCTTGAGGCACTCCAGGGTTTTGTGCTATCTGCACATGCTTTCAACAGGCCTTCAACACTCCTGTGATTCCTCTGGTGTTGCAAGACTGATTATAGGTGGGAGGTCACTTAACATCAGGTGACCCATATAGTTGCCCTCCTCTCCCATTATAAAGTATACATTATGGTCCTCTATCCTTAAATGTCCAAGCATATCTTCTTAATGGCATTTATTGCTGCCTCTTGTTTCACTATTACCCGAGAGCAATTGTGGTAGTGATCACTCACCATTAGCTCACTTATTCACCTATCTTGTATGTCTAAATACATTAAAAATAATCAACGAATTTTTCATATACCAATATATTCTATTCCAATATTCCATAGTTCTGTGGAAGGGGCACCAAAATTTCAGCCAATGTCAGGTTACAGTGGATCACCAAGATTAGAGTGTGTTATTTGATCATATAACTTATACTAACCTATTATATCCTATACTATTATTACCTATTTGGCAATTATATCAAATATAAATAACCCAATATAACAATATAAATGTATTTTACAGGTAAATAGGGACATGTCTGAACTTTTAATACACAAACATATATTTTTAATGTAATATACTGTATAATAAAAACAAACATTTACAAATTTCATTCATAACATTGTATGTTAAAAACAAGTCGTTTGTCTTTACGTACTTCTTAATAGTATAATACAATAATTAAAGCAGTTAGGTCACAAATTTACAAATACAGTACTACGTTCTGCATGGAAAACAATTTTTGTTTACTTTAATAATACTATCTTGGCTCATCTTATCTTTTTATTTGTGTGACGAGCTAAACGGAGAACCTTCTACTAGTGTGTCATGTTATTCAACACATTCAACAATCATTTTACTTCTGGCCAAAAGCAAATAAACAAAGCTTTATTAATCATGATCATTTACCTGCTTGGCGATTACGGATGTAGCAATTACTTCACAGTTCACATAAACACTGTTATCACTATTAGCGTAATGAATATAACAAAAATCAGTATCCAAACAAATTATTTTGGGCTCAAAACTTGCTCAAAACTCAAATTTCGATGGCTCATGAAAAATTGGTAATGGATGGCGTTCACAGAGTACGAAATGGTAATTAGTTGCAAAGAGAATAATATAATCACTACGTTTTAGAAACAGCGTAGTAACAAACATGTACTGTCAATTATTATTTTTGACCAAAGGTCTTTAGAAACCACTTAGAAACATAGTATGTTTATTACTTCATACAATGACGTTCTATACATATGGACAAATCATTCGCAGTCTGATAATTGAACCGCAAAAGTGTTCTTAAAGGCAATGTAAGCACACTTTTCTCCTTAGTTGTGTGTCAACTGTGTGTCAATTAACAAGCCTAATTGTGCTATAAAAAGTGCTTATATTACGGACATTACGGACTTAAACAAGATGGTGTGACTTATCATAGGTAAGGTTATTTTATTTACATAAGTGTTGCAGTGGTTAACAAATAAGTGCTTCTATAGTTTAAATGAATTTTTCAATACAAAATGAATTAGTCTATTTGATAATAATATATGTAAATTAATATACTTTTATGACATTGAATTTGTTAATATTATACATAGGTACTAAATGAATTATTAAGTTATTTACGTCTCATATTATAATATTATATAAATATTAAAATTTCATTTTATAAATATTATTGATATCATTGTGAAATCCGACATGTTTCAATATAACAGTACGATTAGTGTTTAGACAATTTTGTAACATATTTTGCATGTCAATTGACGAAACATATTGGATTATCCATTATATTGTTAACACCTTAAGTACAATGTTTCCTGCAAATAAATTTCATTTCATTTCATTTCATTTAAGATTGATATGCAAAAGCGTAAGCAATTTAATAAAACGAATATTTTTTCATTAAATATGGTACAATTATTGATAAGTCCACAGACAAGACCCGCTTGTCAGATAGGCAGATGAAAGGACACAGACAGAAATGAAAACAATAGAGACGCTCTTTTAACCGACTTCAAAAAAGGAGGAGGTTCTCAATTCGTCGGTATGTTTTTATTTTTGTTACCTCAGATCTTTCGACTGGATGAATCGATTTTGATAATTCTTATTTTTTTTGTCCAATCTGACAATGGCAACCATGAGAAAACCATAAAAGTCATTAATTTACAATAAGTATGTGCGCAACAAACTTACGAATATGTGAATATCGTGCCAACCGATTTCAATAATTCTTTTTTTATTGGAAGGGATATACTTCAAAGGTAGTTTGGTGAGGTTATGCTTGTGGGATCCATGACAAAGTAAAGGAACTCTTAAATTCTTAGGAGTAAATTAACGATACTAGTCTGAATCTTTTTATGCTATCCGAAAACGTCGTTATGGTCAAGTAATTGTCGTAGTAAAATATGATGATCAATGGCACTCCTTCTTCCAGTGGAAGAACTGTCTGTAATAAAATTGCAATTCACTTTCCTTCATTGCTGCATTGCAAAATTTAGTAGGTCTGTACAAATTTAGACAAATTATTAGTTAGTAGTAGTTCAGATTCACTAAAAATCTAAAAATAATAACAATACTCGTTACTAGAATTAGATTCATTTATTAGATTGTATAAAATACACAGTTATTATTTTTATACTTTTTAGTGCATATTATATCTATTGTTTTGAAATAGTGTTTTTGAAATTGGTTGTTTATTTAAAGGCCTAGTGAACAATAATTAGCAATATAGTATTTTGTGTAATGTGAACGGCATACACTTATATATTAGTGCTATTTATAAGTTATCACAGAAATATCGTTATCTAGTGATAATTGATACTTATTTTCATCGCAAATATGTAAAAGCTAATATTTTTCAGCTTTCCCATAGACGAGATAATGAAAGAGAATTGGCGCCAGTTGGTAGCAAGAGAGAGATGTGAAGAAATTCAAAAACCAAATTAGCATATTGATATTTATATTTCACCACTACAGGATTTAAGTTTTTTGTATTTAACCACATTTTAAATTTGACAAAAGCTGTCATACAAATATATTAAGTTGATGTCCGCTAACACTACGTATACCAAAAACATACCCTCGGAAAGATCTAAGTTTAAAAGACAAATTTTATATAATTCAAGGAACTTGACATTTAAATAACCAGTTTAACAAATTATCTTATCTAAATAAAAATGTTATATTTGAGTATTAGTTTCTCTCATTAAAGGTTACCTTAACTTAAATTAAATAAAAAAAACCTTAAATCCAAATCCCTCCAGAACGTAAACAATTAACAAATATAAACACAAGCCAAAAGATAAACATACAGACTTTACCCTTTATAATATGAGGCTGATTTTTGATTAAAAACGTAAAATACCTCCGGCTGAACAGATCTTGATCGGAAAATAGGTACAGACTGACGAACGTAAAAGTTATAGCAATCCTCTTTTTCGTCTGGGTTTAAAAAATACCTAACTGCTACTCCACTGATGTAACTGTCCAAATCGGGTTCTAAATTCAAAATACGGACCTAAAATTTAAATAATGTTTACATTGCTGCCTATTGACCACTAATATTAAAAAAAACTGGAGTAAACGCAGAAATGTATAGAGTAAAGCAGTCGAAGATTATTATGGTTTCATTGCTGGCATGTGCCATATTTCGGTTTTCATTTTGTAGGAGGTGCAATGTCTATATTTATAGAACGTCATTGACTTCATATAATATATTATTGACTGCAGTAGACCATAATTACTTAACGGTGCTGTAGCCTGATGTAAATTTAAAAGGGTATAACTTGCGATTGATAAAGCGCTTGAATGTGGAAAGGCCGGCTTGAAGTATAGCCTCACTCAGTTCATGACCCCCAGTTTCTTCGAATACAGTTTGGTTTTCTCTTTATATGACGGCGGAATTCGCGAGGCACTAACGGGAGTGTTGACGAAGAGGGGTTTCAATAAAATATTTTTTGTAGTTAACGAGGAAAGTTGATTCTTCTGAAATTTAACAAGTTTTATTTAAATCTACTACTCTCGTTTGCATAACAATTCACGTATGCATATGCAGAAAAAACAGTATAAGTGATTGCACATATCGTTGGGGAACACTAGCATTCACGGACATACGGTCTGAGCAGCAACCGTCGACGATGATCTGTTTGCTGCGGCCCATGTGGAAGCTGGTGATCCACTTGCAAAAGCTTTTAGAGACTGAGCGTTTAGAGATTGAATAAAACAACTGCTTGAGTAGTATGAAGAATGTTAGGAATATGTTGAATATATAATTTATTTCAGTTACACGATATATATACAAAATCCTTAAAACTAGTTAACCAATTACAATTGTTACTTAATAAATATTTACAAGTTTAGAAATTACAGACCAATACGAAGCTTACATTTTGACCAATAGTTAAACGTTTAATTCAATAAGTATTGAGAATGTGTTCTATCTCGCTCTAAAACGAATGTTATCGCAGTAAGCCGGCCAGCGAGCGCTTGTGTAAACTCGCGTCGATGCTCGATCAGCGGATGTGAATCAACTCAAACTCCTGTTGCTCATTGATTAAAATTGAATGAATAGTTATCAACGCGCTTTAGTAGATTACGCTCGGCCTTGCTGTGAGGTTGTGTAACGCGGAGCATATGACTGGTCACGTGAGTATACCTTCGAGAGAACGTGACGATACTTGTACTTCGATGAGCTGACTACTGGTGATCTGCATGATTCTATGACTTGATGTACAGCATTATGAAATGGTTCTTATTAGAGCTAATATTACGGTATATAAAATAATATGTTCTTAGAAGAACGAATCTTTCGGCATACGCTTATTACAGTTAATATGCACGATTTATATTTCTACGATCTATAATGCTACGAAGGTATTACGTTACAAGTTAGATATTAGACATTTATATTAATTGATGTTATTGGTTGTAAGTACAGCTACAAGCTCTTGGAGAGCCCATATGATGAAAGTTTCGAGGAAGGTTCCTTGTGTCATACATGATCAAAGGCCGGGCCGGGCAACTTTCTAGAACGTGGCATTGAGCTGCCGAAGAAATATCTTTCAGGGTTCAACCACCTAGCTGAAGTACGCAGCGATCGTATGAAAGAGCCGTCAGTTAGCCTGTTATACGGCTTTATGATATAGGTGTCACAGAGTCTTGAGGTGTGTGAGCAAGTGGATTTACGTATTGTGGGTATGTTCCGATATGCACTGCGACCACTGTACAGTGTGACGTCAATTTAGTATACTGTGAAGCCGTTCCTTTGTAGTCAGTTTTACTGGTTACTATTTAAAACGGAACGCAATCCCGTATACTGTCAGCCGCATTTTTGACGCAGCATTCAAATGAGTGTATAAAAGTTTTCCAATTCATTAAAAAAACTGTTGTTGGAGTACTGTCACATAAAAAATATTTGGGATTAAAAACTGTAGGTATTGTTTATAAAACATTAGGCACTTGAGTGGTTTTGACTGATCACGTGATCAAAGTACTGCGAGTAACTTACCTCGAAAACGCCAGTGCTCACAGTAGAATATGGCGGCGATTTATGACGTCATGTATATCCCTAGGGTACTGCGGCAATATACTGGCAGTCCATAACGGAACGAATTTTTCTACAGTACTGTGCAGTGCTCGCAGTGCATAATCGGAACATACCCTGTAAATTCAGTGTCACTTGTTGACTTGACTTTGACAATTTGTGCATTGTCAGTCTGTCAGATGTGTCTTTCTGTCTCTTGAAGCAGTGTATCGATTTAATTAAAATTTATAATATTGTTTCGACTTTCGCTAGGCATTTAACCATTTTGTGTTTTCTTTACAATTAACAAGTATTAGTGTAATTGTGCTCTGTGAAGTTAAGTAAAAACTATGGAGCCCAATCCTGTAATTATTGCTTCTACAGCAAAACAGACGGCCACAGTAAGTTTTATTAATCTGCCTATATTTTTTATTAATTTTTATCTTAATATAATTTGTTACATAGATAAGGGTATTGAGTATTGAGCTCTAATAAAAATATGATTTAATATTTTTCAGCTTATCTTTTTTCATGGTCTTGGCGATACTGGGTAAGTTTAATATGTTTTATTCTTTTTGTTTTTAATTATTGCACTACCTGAATAATAATCATAATTATTTTCCTTAGACATGGATGGGCTAGCACAATAGCTGCCTTACGAGGGCCTCATATTAAAGTTTTATGTCCAACTGCTTCTCCTATTCCTGTTACATTGAATGCTGGTTTCCGTATGCCATCCTGGTTCGATTTAAGAACTTTAGATGCTACAGCTCCTGAAGACGAAGAAGGTATATTACGTGCAACAAGCCTTGTGCATGGGCTTATTTCTGATGAAGTGAAGGTAAGGGTACCATGATTTAGAACTGTTGTAGCTTTACATACTGATATCTTTCTGAATAATTTAATGTTAACCTAAATGGTGGTATCAAATTCTATGGATAACACTAAGTTGACACATTTATCAACTCTAATTATTTTCTGTCTAATTGAACGTAGTTAAGCAGAAAGGACTCAAATCACACTTTGGTAAAAAATAGAGTTAAGGATGCCATTGTACTCCCGAAGGTCGAATCTGTAATGTAGTGGAGAGCCTATTTTTAAAATGTACACTGAAACTGTTTTTTGGATATTTATATGGAAGATATTTAGAGCTGAAACTTCAAATATATTACTCAAAATTGCCTTAGTGTGGTTTGAGTCCTTTTTGCTAAACTACGTCCAATTATTGATGAATTGTTTAAGTTTCTTGAACATAATATTATGCAAATTGGTGTACTTCTTGTTTTAAATTGAATGTATCTTTAAAAGTATTCATTGAAATATCTTAATTTTAACACACTGTTGAATCAATACAGAAACCAAATTATGAATTGTTTTGTAAAGATTATTGTGATTATTTGGTGGAAATTAAATCTTAAGGGCATAAGCTCTGCTATAAATTAAAATGCATATTTTTGTGACACAATATTTATATTAAAAATATTTGTATTTATTAAAGTCAGAGCAAAATAAACTTAAACTTTTCAAAATGACCACCTTTTGCTATACCTGGCGGGCTATGAATCTAATAATCACATATGTAGAGAGGGTCCGCACCTTCCAGCTAAGAAATGGTCTCAGACTTTGTGCCACCAAAGATGCAAGCATATTAAAAAGATAATATAATATGCCTCTAGCTTAATAACTGGATTTCGCATGGCTAACAGTTAATGAATGCTAACTCATAAATGATTGTTATTATTTATTTAAAAAAAAAGGGATTCGTAATATTCATATTACTTAGTAAAGAGGTTACACTGTCTCTTTTCCTTGGCCTTAAAAAAATCGAGCGGGCTGGATGGCCTCTCTCGTGATCAGATTGTGCACTTTAGCTAACTCCAGGGCTAACACGTTTATTTACACACTCATACTTAGCGGCGTAGTCCCGAACTCATGAAAGCTATCCGATTCCAAATAAGGTGTCAGATCTGGTAACCTGCTTTCCAAAATAATGTGAAGCTTAATTAGCGGCAACATATTGGTATACTTAGAAAGTCACTAGTTGATAAACGACTGCAAGTTCGGCTTTCGCCATGGTCGATTGGCTGGCCATCTTTTCGTATACCTAAGACAATAATGGGCGGGTGGCAATAGTACGCAATGCCGGATGGAATACTGGGTCTCGAAATATTGAGTGACTGCCAATTCCACGTGCACCTAGAAAGCAAAGCCAAATTGGCTTCAAAGAAACTTTAGGTCATAAATAGAGCACGGAAAGACCTCAAGCTGGTCTCCATTCTAGTGTTCTTCAAAGCGCAGGTTTAGCCACAGTCGTATTGTCAACCGAGAGTCTGGTGCTTTGTGAAGAGCTCTCGATCACCTGCTATTGCACAGATTGTCGCTTCATGGAGTGCCTACTACCGCATTTATCTCAGGGAATGTCTCAAAGAGCCGTTTGACCTGATTGCTGTCGTATACCACCTTTACTTGACACTACAAACTTCATCCTTATGGATGTGTGCCTCCAAAATCTCAGTTTTTTTGGAACTTTCTGCCACGGACAACCAAACTGAAATGAGCTTCGTTACGTAGTGTTTTCAGGACGATATGACATGGATACCTTCAAAAACAGCGTTTACACCTTCCTAAAACACCGACAACACTCTTGTGATTTTGGTTTGCAGGTGGTTTGCCTTTGGTGTTGCAGGACAATGTGGAGAGTGGTGGTCGCTTAACATCAGGTGACCCCGGCTCTCGTTTATCCTTCTCTTCCATAATATTAATTAACGAATGATCTAAATAATGATAAATAAATCAATAGTAAAACTGTGTAATAATTTAATCATTTATGTTAATGACGTAAACCCTATTAAGCTGCTTTCGTCATGCTAGTCATGCAGTCTAGATAAGGCTGATCTTAAATTAGGGCATTATTCGTAATTTGGCCAAAATAAGACATTTCCCGTAATAATACTTCACCAAATTTACCCGAAATAAGTAAATTTCGACAGTACAATGTGCCTTTACAGAGTACTTCCCAATTTGGCAATTTTAGTATATTTCATTAACGTGTTTCCATTTCTAGTCTGGTATACCTGCAAATAGAATCGTGCTTGGTGGATTCTCCCAAGGAGGTGCATTGGCGCTTCACTCTGCTCTCACGTATCCCGAAAGTGTCGCCGGCGTTATGGCGCTCTCGTGTTGGTTGCCAAGACACGCTCATTTCCCCAACGCAGTTAAGGCTCCAAAAGATTTGCCAGTAAGTTACCTTTTTAGTTACAAATAGCTCAAGTACTTCAAATTCATCGAGGTTCAGCGTCTAGATCTGTTGACCCTGGCACACTTCTTGAAATAATTCCCAATGGATGGTGATGATGAAGGAGGTCGAATACAGACACCCCCTGCACGAAGTTAGTAAAGTGGAGGCTGCAGCCTGCTCCCAACGAAGACTATGCTGAACATTGAGCACATTCAAATCAATAATAAACCACAAGAGTAAATGCATCAATTCACACACTGTAAATAAAATATAAAGTTATTATGCACTATTTTATCCGGACAGATGGCCAGTGGGGCAGAAACCTCCTCGAATGGCGACCACGTACCCGAAGACACAGTGTTAGTAGACCCCCTATAAGTTGGACCGACGATCTGGTCAAGATCGCCGGAATACGTTGGATGAGGGCAGCGCAGGACCAATCATCGTGGAGATATTTTTGGGGGAGGCCTTTATCCAGCAGTGGACTCCTTCCGGCTGATGATTATATAAACGATTATAAAGATATATTAAAATCTTCCGATTTGTGTCGCTTAGTTCCTCTTCCAATATCATGAATTTATCGCCGATCCAACTTGCCCATATTTATATTTGTATCTTAGGAATATTGTCGAAGCAATATTTCAATATACTGACAAAATTAGTACTTAAATTCCATTCATAAAACAAAACTTTAATTAGATAAATTTAATTTTTAGTTTTATGATATACTGGTGTCGAATAATACGGCATATAGGTATCACAACAATAGCTAGTAATTACTTCCGGACTTATTATCAGATGTCAAGGTTATGTTCATTTAAAACGATGTTTTTATAGAGATTTGCTACTCGCTATTTGTCAGTCAAAATTCCAAACAGAATTTTCACTTATTATATAATTTCAATTGGAGTTTTGCTTGTTTTTAAAAATAAAGCAAATATTTAGTGCAATTTACCATGATAAAATCTTCCAGAATAATGCGATCTATATATTTATAATTTTATCGATTACTTAGCATATTAGAAGTATTACGCAATTCCAAGTGCATTCAACTTGGAATTGAGTAATATTTGCATTAGAGATCAAAGCAAAGGCCAACTCAGTCATATTTTGAAATTCTAATGAATAGACCTAGATTTTATGCCCTATAATAATATTTTTCATATAAATTCATTAGGGTCGACACACTAGAAATATTACAACGGCAAAGCTGTATAATAATTGTTTGTGTGGTCATATTAGGTCTTGTGTGGCATTGTATGTCTCTTGTAGGCAACTAAATTTTCTATTGGAAGGTGTTTTTGTTAATAGTAAGTAGGTGATTTCGGAAAAATAAGCTTTTCTCGAAAAAACACATTCTAACAGAAGAAACGCCACAGAAGTTATAATTTAATTTGCCAGTGAGAGGCTCCTTTGCACTGGTTGCCGGCTAGATTATGGGTACCACAACGGCGTCTATTTTTGCCGTGAAGCAGTAATGTGTAAGATTTATTGTGTTTCGGTCTGAAGGGGGCCGTAGCTAGTGAAATCTCGAGGTGACGAGCGCTCCATAAGCTGTTCTGCCGTTTCTTCTGCATCCATGTATCTTCTTTATAAAGGGGTGTCTGTTACATCTATGATAGATAGATGTTTGTTGTTCAAGGAACAGTGACCGGTGACAACACCTACAATTTTAACAGGTTGCGGGCGAACCTCTTTGAGGGCACCGGAACCGCATTTCATTGTGTTAGATAGGATTGTTTAATTTTTTATCGCAGACACTTTTTAATTTGGGCCTCAGGTATAGGTAGCAGTGGTTCCGGTCCATATGCTACAACAACTACGAGTTAATCGATATCATCTGGCAGGTGCTCAACGTGCAGATTGTTTAAGGTTCTACCGTCAATATGGTGTAAATGGGACATAAATTGGCAGGGTATGGTGATTTTCACCCAGAAGTGCAAAGTATTTTTTATCGTAATTGCGGTGGCGCAGACGCAAGCGACGTGATGGCGAGCATTCTCCTGAAGCCCGCATACAATAAGCTAGCCAATTGGATGGTCTCAACGTTATGTGATCTTCACAAATATCTTGAGACTCAATTATTACCATTAACTTATATGGCAGAGTCAAGTTACTACTCAGCGCTATATCGAAGCGTTGGACCTCATAGGAGTCCACACACGCGCACAGTTAAAAGGTTTTCAGTTCATCTTTGCCCGTGTAGTTGAGCTATGTCGAGCAACTTATTCTGTTATGGAAGACACGCACATTAAAGTAATACCGTGGCCAGCAAGTATTGCATCCCTAATCGAGAACATATGGGAACACTTGGCACGAAGGATAACCTGGTAAGAGAGGGAGCAAGAGGTATACCGGCGTCAATCAATAGCTAACTATAGCAGAAATGTGCCATGAACGGGATTCCAGCTGAAAATGTTAAGCTACAAGAGGAAGGTATATACGTTATTGAGAGACGAAATAAAAAGTGTTTTGTTTTCAGTGACTTTGTCCGTGTTTTTTTCCTTTATTTGTAATTTTTATAAAAAGTTAAGGAATTTATTTATTGATTATTATTTGGGGCAGCTTCTAGCCAAACTGGCTTAGTATAAAAGTAATTTATGTTTACGTTAATAATTAAACAATGTATTATGTTTATAATTTCATCTTATTAAGTAGTAAATATACCTATTCATAATTATTTTATAAATCCTCGTAAGCGATATCTTTCAACAGGCTTGCTGTATACTAATAAGATTATAGTTTATGAATTTTTTAATTTTTTTTTTCAGATCTTCCAGGCGCACGGTGACTGCGATCCAGTCGTACCATACAAGTGGGGTCAAATGACAGCGTCGTTCTTGAAAACATTTATGACCAATATGGAGTTCAATACCTACCAAGGGTTGTCGCACAGCTCATCGGAGGCCGAGCTTAAGGATATGAAGGCGTTTATAGAAAAGAGATTGCCGTCAATTTAATAAGCCGTCGTCATTATAATGTTAAACTTCCACTGTCTTTTTGCCATGAATCTAAGAAAGCCAAAACAAATCGTTTAGCCTAAATATAGCAACGACATTATAACCCGCTCGACTTCTAATATTGTAATACTTTTATGTTCGCAACGCAAAAATCAGTCTACAAACTATGGTGGTGCGGTCGCAGGAAATGGGCGCTCATATTATTCTTTCAATAATCACAACGTATCGTACCTAATTGGTCAGGAGTTAATCGGCAAATATCACCAACAATTGGTACTTTGAATTTATATAAGATAAATTCTCTTAAAGATACGTACAGACTCGTGAAACGTAACATGAAATGTATCATTCTACTTTTCACTGCATGTTCGCTGGAACCTTGGACGCATAGCGCACTCATACCGCGCATTCACTACAAACCTCCCGCGAAAGTCTGTTTTGCCATTCAAGCCGCGAACGCGCCCTTTCGTGTTCGTTCGCAAAACTGACAAATCACGGATCGCTCCGCGCGCGGCTTGTAATTCAAATTCAAAATCACTTTATTCATGTAGGTCACGGGAATGACACTTGTGAATGTCAAAAAAAAATATGATAGTTTAGCGCGCACAAGACACCCAAACTATGAGAAATTGTTGCAAAGTGTATTACCCTTATTACCTTTCATGATACATTGTAGTAATGTGTACCTACGACGAATTCTTTCATTGCATGATACATTTTATGTTACGTTTCACAAATCAATACGCACCATAACGGTACCTGAAATCGAAAGCCTTTTATTAGACGTCTATGTGCTATCAGATCGATGCTCCTGGGACTTGTAATAAAAACCTTCGCTAAGTTGCTTGTTGTAGCGCCGAATTTAGCATTTAGGATGAGATCTATAGAACGTACTTAGAATTTGCTCACTCAACTGACTCTTCGCTGAGAATTTTGTTGTCTTAGCTTAAGCTCTGCATAATTTCAGATGACTATAAAAACGAAATCAAATATGCTACGCTTTACGAAAGTAAAGTCTGAGCAAAGTTTTCAGTTCGCTCTATAGAACTCACCCTTAATCAAGATGGAGCTATATATTGTCTTTCGTCGGTCTTTTTTCGATGCTTTAAATCGATAAGTTTTTTTTTATTTATTACGTGGCATTACACGCTAGTCCTTCAATAGAATAGCTTCATAAATTTTTTAGATGAAGCACAGATACCCTGCCGCAATGCTTGAATAAATTTTATTTATCATTGGGGCAGCTCCAGAATATTTGTGCCCTTTGTACACTCGCGTGTAGAGCAGGGGCACTCTTCGTCTCTTGAGTTTATCAGTAACGAAACACAACTACAAAATAGTCTGGTATCTTTGTCTCTGTTCCGCTAATGCAGTGTGAAATTATTTTTTGGCCAATCAACTCGATAAGTATATTTACCTGAAATCCGATCAGTTTTTCCGTCCCCATACTCATGACTATAACTAATGTGTGGTCTTTTTTGTCTATGTTCACTGTCTTGTAATTCGTACCAAACGACCTCCTTGGGTTTTCCGGTATTACAATATTGGAGAATTAAACGAATATTGCTGCATTATGTGGAAACTTAACGGGTTTGTAGAGAATGTACTTAAAACAATTAAATCCAGTAGAGCATTCCATTACAAAGTCTTTTTGTCTGACATCTTTTATTGGCTCTCTTTACTGTGGATAATTGCAAAAATTATAGTATTGTATGAAAATGTATTAATTAAGGTTAATGGGGGTAAGATAGAAAACGGGATAAGAAAAAAATCCTTCATAACGCCAGATCTAGGCGATTTTTCGCAGGGCTATCAACACTGTGCTAACTACCCTTTCATTAGGGCACACAAGTCATTCATTTCCTGTTGTTCTAAATCCGTACTTGTGCGAAAAATATATAAATATCTGCCTTATTAATTTTATGGAAGCTCCTCGAGTGAGGTATATGTGATGAATCGGCGTTGGCGTTTGGCGCAGTGGAAGAGCGCTCGCACAGAACGCGAGAGGTCACGGATTCGAGTCCCGCATCGTACATAAATTTTGTTTTCAAATTTTATTTGTGTAAATCTAAGTTATACATTTAAAAGAACTTTCAAATTATATCGCTCTTACCTTGATATCTTTTTTATCGTGCCCTTGTTTTATTCTCATGAAATTATTATTTTATATGATTTTTTATTTAATAGTCTAAATTTACAACAAATTTACTTTTTAGGTTAAAATAATAGTACTTATCTTATCAATAAAACATGACCGCGTCCCCCACTCACCAGATAGGTGCGGAATTTTTTATTCCACCTGAACCGAGCCTCAATACTCATAAAAGCAATTAAAGTGCGGTGGAATTTTAATTTCATAATATGACTACTCGCATTAAATAAATCTAATTATATTATTTAAGATAATATGCTTGTCTATTGTAAATTACTACGATGGTAAAAAAGTTCTATTGAAATTATATTAATTCCTTAATTTTAAGCAAGTATTGGGAAACTCCGTAAATGAAATTCAATATATTATAGTCACTTGGGTCAAGTAGATACCAAATATTTATTTAATATTATTTAATTTTATAAATAACAGTAATGTAAGTAAAATATACACAATAAAGTTATTATAGCAAGAGATGTATTTTTATTAATTAGTTATTTTAATGTTATAAGAACATGCTGGATTTTATTAACTATCCAACCCACGAAAACATTTTAAACATCGAGTGCAGTTGACACCCAATTTATTCGTAAACGATTAATGTCCGCAACGTAAGAATTTATTGTACAAACATATCCCGTGGTATGCTCAAAATAGTGGCAGAAACTGTAGGAATAATGTATTCACAAAGGTAACTGGGCCTTATTTAATAAACGTTACAATCCTACATATTTGTAAAAAAGTTTGTAAACTGTTTAATTACCGATACAAATATGTAAGAAAGTTACAAATAAATAACTTACAATTATCATACTTATACCTAAATGCTTACATAATATTATGTCAAAAACGCCATCAGGGTCTTATGAAATTGTAATTTACAAATATGTAGTGGTAAATTATAATGTTTAAATATGTAGTGTTAAATTACTAGTGACGTAAACGTATATAGTGAAGATTGTTAATTTACGACTGTAGTAAACTAATATAAACATAAACTATTAAACAGGGCGCGGGTATCTGGAATGAAATAGGGACTTAATAATTGATCAGACCCAGATCAGATAATTAAATAAATCATACAACCTTTTTACGAAATAGGAGACTAAAAGAGATTGCGCTAGAAATAAAATAACGTTATTTGATTTCCTTCTATTTATAATGAATTACTTGTTTTAAGATAGGACGTTCTACTACTGTAGTGAGAATTGCTTGAACCTGCAATACAATTAGTATAAAATGATAATGGATCAGGTGGAATGATACCTGACTTTATTCCTTCGGTAGAAATGTTAAAGATACAAATTGCACACGTCGGTATTTAAAACGCAGCAGAAGCCAAGAAAATGCTTGTGCTAAAATGATGTACCTACGGTTCCCGACTAATACAGCTACCCTCATGATACTTACAATGGTAATGATAATTCTTTTATACTTATTATTATACGTACGGCTCGCTATGATAGCCGTTTTGATGCTTGTCCACTCATGAAGTTTCGTTTAATAATTACATTGAAGGAGCAAATTACTGTTCTTTATTTTCAATTTTCGAGAATAAATTAACATTTCACATCACTATTAATATGTCAAAACGGCCATCATAGCCTGCCGCTAGTATAGAATAATGTTAAAATTAGAGACTGCGTGCTCCTTTGCTTCTATTGTCCAGTGCCAAAGAAAAAATATTTCATGTCAGCAAACTGACAAGTGACAACCCCAATAGCGCTGACAGCTGATAACTATTTTTAAGATTGTTTCCTCGGAGTAAAAGTGTTCTGTGGTTTTCATTCAATATTCATAATCATAAATCGTTCAATTGATTACAAATCTGGTTAAAGTGTTCTGTGTTACAAATTATCTTACTACAATACAGTAAACTCGTTCATTTAGTAGATATTTGTCTTGATAATGTTTGTTTTCACTAAGGAAATAGTGTTAACTTAAATAATTTATGCACTTTTGAAACAGTTTGAACCGCGCATGTTTATTTGGTGATGAGTGTAAAAGCCTACATACAAAATGAATACAGCGATTACAGTTTTGTTGACTTTATTGTGTGTGATAAATAAAACAGCTGCTCATGATATTCTAGAAACAAAATTACACAGTGAAAGCTTCTACGAGTTTCGAGATGATAAGACCGATTTCTCAAGGTCAAAGCGAAATATTGTGCAAAACATATCGAGTTCAAGTGAATCTACTCTGATTTCACCAGCTGTAAATAACTCATCGCAAAGTAATGTTTCGACTGAAAACCCTGTTGTATATGAGGTTGGATCCTCTAATTCATCAATACTGACAGTGGTGCAGTTAAATGCATCTACTGCAACAACTCCTAACACCTCTGATGTAATTCGCGCTGATTCAGCACCCCTTCCTGGAAAGAGTTCAGCTGAAGATGAACATAATAGCTCTATGGCAATATTCTTTGTACTATGTGTATTGGCTTTGGGTATACTTCTCATACATCTAATGTTACAAACTGGTTTTTCCTACTTACCTGAAAGTGTAGTTATTGTTTTTCTTGGTGCTTTGATAGGCATGATTATAAATCTTATGTCTATAAGAAATATTGCAAATTGGAGGAAAGAGGAAGCATTTTCACCTACTGCATTTTTCTTAGTACTCTTACCACCCATTATATTTGAGTCTGGATATAACCTCCACAAGGGAAACTTCTTTCAAAATATAGGATCTATTTTGCTATTTGCTATCGTTGGTACTGCTATATCAGCATTTGTTATTGGCGCTGGTATATACCTGCTAGGTCTTGCCCAAGTTGTATATAAATTGAGCTTTGTTGAGTCATTTGCATTTGGTTCTTTGATATCTGCTGTAGATCCAGTAGCAACTGTTGCTATTTTTCATGCCCTGGATGTGGATCCAGTGTTGAATATGTTGGTATTTGGTGAGAGCATCCTGAATGATGCTGTTGCTATTGTCCTCACTACTGCAGTGTTGGATTCCAATGATCCCTTGATGTCCACCACTGAAGCTATTTTATCAGCCATTAATCGGTTTTGGCTAATGTTCTTTGCATCAGCTGGTATTGGTGTTTTATTTGCATTGATTAGCGCATTATTATTGAAGCATGTGGATCTGCGTAAGAATCCTTCTCTGGAACTTGGAATGATGTTGGTCTTTACATATGCCCCTTATGTACTTGCTGAGGGTATACATTTATCAGGTAAGATATTTTTTTTTAGTAATTTATTAGTAATATTTTCTATGGTTATGCATGATCAAGTATTTACCCTATATTACATCATCTATTCTAT
Organism: Leptidea juvernica; assembly: GCA_949711755.1. Lineage (NCBI taxonomy): Eukaryota > Metazoa > Arthropoda > Insecta > Lepidoptera > Pieridae > Leptidea > Leptidea juvernica. The sequence continues at coordinate 19,703,165 of CATIXQ010000005.1, read as the reverse complement.
GATGCAATAGAGGTTTTAATGTAAAATTAGAGAAATATAGAACTATTTTATATTTTATACTAGTTGACCCAGCAAATATTGTATTGCCATATAAAGTAAAAAGAAAAAATCAAGAATTAAAAAATTTTGGGGTATTAAAATTCCGATTAAAATAACCGATTCTCAGACCTAACAAATATTAAATCGTACATAAAATCTACCAACTATAGGTAGCTAAAATTAAGTTTGTCTTACCTCCTGAGAAAGATATGAAGATTCTAATTAGTTATTCATTTTAAACTATTCTTTCAATTTGATTTCTGAACGACTGGGGACACATGAAAGGGAAAGCAATATTGTTGTTTTTATTTAATTCTGCACATTTTCATATTTATTCACCTTTTAAACCTTCTCTGGACTTCCACAAATAATTCAAGATCAAATTAGCCAAATAGGTCCAGCCGTTCTCGAGTTTTAGCGAGACTAACGAACAGCTATTCATTTCTATATATATAGATTTGTATTATTTAAGTTCCTGTATCCCCTAGCTGGGGCAGAGGGCATCCACAGTGCATAACCATCACAATAAGTCATGAGCATTAACACTGAGGTTGCTAATGCTTTAGTGATATGTGAATTGATATCCTCCAGTCTCTGACACACAACTCCCGGGGTAAAAAAAATTGTGGTTGATATTTGTATAAATGTATTAAAATATGTTATACATTTTGTTTGTGGTTTTAGGAATCATGGCAATATTGTTCTGTGGGATAGTTATGTCACACTATACACATTTTAACCTTTCAACTGTGACACAAGTAACAATGCAGCAGACGATGAGAACTCTTGCATTCATAGCGGAAACATGTGTTTTTGCATATTTAGGTTTAGCAATATTCAGGTAAATAACTATTTTTTGAGTTTATGTCTGATCTGTTTTATTCCAGTAGGTGGTACTACGTGCATGTTAAATTAACAAAATCTGTTGCATATATTACTCTATTGTTCTCCTTTAAAATAACTGGACCAAGGTAGCTGCTGGTGCTGAGGTTTATATAAATTTTTATGTTTTACTTCTTGAATAAGTAAACTATTACCAATTTTAAATTGTAATCCATATCAATTTTTCTATCAACTTGAAACATTGACAATATAATATGACATTACAAAGCAATGAAGTGTTATCACACCAATTGCAAATAAATTTAATTACTTTACCAATTCTGTTATAATATTTCAACTGTTTCCAGTTTCCGTCATCGTGTTGAGCCGGCACTAGTAGTTTGGAGTATAGTTCTCTGCTTGATTGGTAGAGCTGCTAACATATTTCCTCTTGCATTACTTTGTAACAAATTTCGGGAACACAAAATAACTAAGAAGATGATGTTTATTATGTGGTTCAGTGGTAAGATATTTGTTTTGTCTAATAAATCTATTAATTGATTCAATCAACCATATAAATTTTGTAATTGATTCAATCAACCAAATAAATTTTGTAATCGAGCCCATTGGTCAATTGAATTTTAAGTGTCCTATGAAGCAATCGGATGTTGGCCTGCTGGAGTTTGCAGAGCATGTCTGTACTTGAAAATTTATGTCAAAGTAATAAATTACTTTATGCTTATGTTGGCCAAGTCAAAACAAGCTAGGATACTGGGTGGTTTAAAAATGTCTGATCCACTTTCTAATTTAGCTACCGTAACTGGGCACTGATTTTTGGACAGAAACTTGTGCTATACATGCCACTGACTGTCCACTATGCACAGAATATATGTATTTGAAAAATTATGTGAAAATAATAAATTACTTATGCTTATGTCAGCCAAGTTAAAACAAGCTTGGATACTGGTATGGTTTCAAAAGGATTGTTCCACCCTCTATTGTAGCAATTGTAACTGGGCACTGCTTCCTGGATAGACACCTGTGCTATACATGCCACTGACTGTCCACTATGCACAGAATATCTGTAATTGAAAAATTATTTGAAAGTAATAAATTACTCATGCTTATGTCTGCCAAGTCAATACAAGTTAAGATACTGGTTGGCTTGAAAAGGACCAATTTTCTCT
>CATIXQ010000005.1:19555427-19701107 GCA_949711755.1 Leptidea juvernica | reverse complement strand
TTTGCCATCATAAACACAAAAATACATGTTATTTTGAAATTGTTGCAGGATTAAGAGGTGCAATTTCATATGCTCTGTCGCTTCATCTTGATTTCTCTGATGAAACCAGACACGTGATTATAACGACAACACTTATCATCGTGCTATTTACAACTCTATTCTTTGGCGGTTCTACCATGCCGTTACTCAAGTTTTTACGAGTAAGTAATACCTTTTACTTTTAAATGCGTTCAAGGATTTATTTCTTGCATACATTTATAAAATTTAAGTAGGCTATTAATGTAATCTTAGGTTACCTTATATATTTATAGTTATATATATTTTCATAATGTTTATATGTATATATGCTTGCATTATACCTTTATTTATTAAAATTACTTATCGGAGAAGGCGTTCTTTTGCCGAAATCTATAAAAAGGCATAAAAGGCATTTATTTTCTCCAAATTTATTCCTTTAGAATTATTTTTGGTGTCATTTCTAATAACTACTTGATACTACTACCGCTTCGGAAACAAATGGCGCTCTGAGAGAGAAGAAGCGGCGCAAGAAACTCTCCCAGCATGCTTTTTTGTGCTTTTTTCAATAAAAATATACAACATTGTACAATCATTTCTATCGCTATGAAATAATCGCAATCTAGTCCCTGGCATTTTTATTTTTTTAAACATTTAAATTTATTTATAGATAATACCTGAACAGTGGCTGGGACTTTATTATAGCAGTGTATACATTTACCCTTAAAGCTATTATTATACAATTATTGTTAATTTTATTGAGTGTAAATTCTGATAAGATTTGTGTTAGAATTTGGCGAGTCAACATCTCCTGAGGATGCGTCGTGTAGAGGTGAAACATGTCGTGTCGAATTGATTAAAGACAAATTTTAGCGGAAGTTAAACTCAATAAAACTTACAACATTTGTACCTTCATTTATTTACAATGTGTGTGTGGATTGATCCATCTACTGACACAATAACTCTTGTGGAGTTTTAAATTAATTTCAATTTCTTCATAAAGTTTGATCTAATAATAGTGGCAATAAATTCCGAAATGGTGTTAAATAGTAGAATATTAAACTATAGATATGCATAAGTGTCATTTTTAGACCTAATTGAATCAATCTGATTTGATTTAATATCAATGCTCGTAGAGATTTGGCTGATTGAAGTTTTCAGATATCATAAAATAAAGATTTATACTTTTTGTATTCAATTTTAAAAACAGATCATAAACTTTAATATTGCTATTATTTTGAGTAGTAATATTTTTATTTTTTGGTATTTTTATAGATGGTCTGATCACAGTGTGGACATTAATGCTAGAATAAAAAAAATAAACTACGTTTAAAAAAACCGACTTCAAAAACTGAAAAGTATCAAATAACTAAAAATTTAATATAATACACCTCTTATGCAAACCTTTACCTTTAATATTAATAAAATTCTATTATATATATGTGCTACCTATTGATAGGTTTTAAGTCAGTGCGAAGCCATTGAACTGATTACCTCCTCCTTTTGGAAGTCGGTTAAAAATGAAAAAAATGCGTGAGTACACATGTCAGGAGAGAAACCTGCATTGTGCATTACCCTCTAAACTGCATATGAACTTCTGGTTATTGCTAGGATGACACATGATTTCAACCGCTATGAAAGACATTACTATCACCGCTACCTTATTTATGTTCTCCTGGTGTCTATGTAGTAATAAGTTTTTACTTCAAAAACATACCTATATAATATTATCTCTGAAGTAAACCTATCTCAGCCAATTGTAATATGTCTAGCTTCCTGGAAAAATGGGAAACCAATATTGAAAGAAAAAACAAATTATTGTATTATTATGTCTAAAACAAAAATAAATACTATAATCTATATATATAAAAATGAATTGCTGTTCGTTAGTCTCGCTAAAACTCAAGAACGGCTGGACCGATTTGGCAAATTTAGGTCTTGAATTATTTGTGGAAGTCCAGAGAAGGTTTAAAAGGTGAATAAATATGAAAATGCTGCTATTCTATATACAGGGTATCCCAAAGTTATGGGACATGAAGGGAAAGTACCTTAAATATCAAAGATAGGCTATTTTACTGAAAGAAGACTTTATGTTATTTAAAAAAAAAATCACCCCTACATTTATGATGCCAATCGAAAGAATGGCCAAAAACTAATAACTCTTCTTAAGAAACATAGTATTTTAAAAGAATGGAACAACGTAAAATGAATGTTTTCCTACTTGGATTGGTACGAATGGACCAATTAGATGGCCGGCCAGATCCCCGGACCTTACACCATTAGATTTCTTCTTTTGGGGATACGTGAAAGATATGCTATACAAAAAGCGATACGAGAACGTGGGCGAGTTACAAACAGAATTGTGCCATATCATATCGAGTATTCACCATAAAATGATAAGAAAATCAACAGGCAGCGGAATCATTAAAAGATTGGCGATTTGCGTATGACAGGAGGGATCACATTTTGAGCATTTAATTAATTAATTTACAAAAAAATATCCATTTAATTGACTACTTTCTCATATCTACATATTATAAAAGTGCACACCACAAAAGTGCACAAAAAAACTCCCCTAGTGTTTTTTTACATTTAAGCCGGTTCGATTCCCAGACGAGGCAAGTAATTTTTAGAAAATCTTTGAATGCAGAATGGTTACTTTTAAAAATAACATAGTCTTCTTTCAGTAAAATACCCTATCTACGATAGTTAAGGTACTTTCCCTTCATGTCCCATAAGTTTGGGACACCCTGTATATAAAAATGGATTGCTGTTCGTTAGTCTCGTTAAAACTCAAGAACGGCTGGACCGATTTGGCAAATTTAGGTCTTGAATTATTTGTGGAAGTCCAGAGAAGGTTTAAAATGTGAATAAATTCCTATTTATTAAATGCTAAATCCTATTTATTAAATTAAATGCTGCTATATTAAATAAAAAACGGCAAATTTGTTTTTCCATTGATGTGTCCATATATTATTTCTATGAGAGAATTTATTGACGCACGGTTTGACAGTTCTGCTGTGAAACAATTTCATTACGACATTATGTTTATATATTAAAATAAATAAACATAATATGTATACAACATTATATTACATTGTATTATTGTCAATATCTATATTCATTATTGGATGCAGTGTTATTGTTCTTTGTTAAATGTTACATAAAACGGAATTTGTAATCTATTTTTAATTTTATTTTTAGGCAAACAAAAAGACCAAGCGGCCGAGATCTTTGCGCAAGCAGAAGGAAGTAAGCTTATCCAAGACGAAGGAGTGGGGACAAACAATAGACTCGGAACATTTATCAGAAATAACCGAAGAAGAGCTAGAGGTAAAATATAATGCATGTTACACCACTTTATGTTTGGTAGAAGGCGTATTATGTATTTTTACGATATTAACATGGGATTAGGGCTTCCAATTTGAATCATAGAGAGATCCAAACTACAGTGGGGCCTCCATATTGAAGGATTGGCGAACAGACTTAGTTCTGCAGCATACGCGGTTAAAAATATTAGACAATTAACTGACATAGATACGGCGCGACTAGTATACTTTAGTTATTTCCATAGTATTATGTCCTATGGATTATTGCTATGGGGCAACACTGTCGATATTAATACAATATTTGTGCTGCAGAAGAGGGCTCTTCGCGCTATTTATAGCCTAGGTCCTAAAGAATCATTGAGAGCACAATTCAAAGAAATTAACATCTTGACTGTTGCTTCTCAATATATTCTTGATAATGTAATTTATGGTCATAGGCACTTATGGGAATTTGCTAGAAACTGTCATAACCATAATGTTAATACCAGGAACAGACATAAACTTATAATTGCCGGCTAAGTCGCGTTACTGCCGTTCCCAATATACTATCTACAGATAGAGATAAATTACTACCTTCTACTGTCAGTAATCTGAAGCTGTCCCAATAACGATAAGTCATTCTTATCGTCTTATTTTGGGACGCGTGAATTGCAATTTCCATACAAACTTCTATCGTCTATAAGCTATACGTCGTCCCATTGACAGACAGCGTGTACGTATAAGGTGAGTTACCGTCGATAAGTTTATTGGGACAGAAAAGTCAACCATAGTTACGATTTTTATCTCAAGTAGGAGATAGACTGAATATTGGTTACGGCTGTTAGTAATTCTTTTGTGGGGTGATGTATATGCTTTTACAACAAGAAATATAATATAATATAAATGACTTTCTTAATGATACCACAGATTGGGAACGGAGCTACCGCCCTCAGGCTATTAAATAATAAGTTTAATTGTACAATATTACTTTGTAAACATATTTTTTCGTTAAAAAAAGCCCGCTGAGTTTGTTGAGTCCTTTCTTCTCAGGTCTGAGGCATTCGTTTTGGAATGGGTGGTAGTTTTTGACTTTCAATAAGTGATGTCACATCCTATTTTGAATAAAAATATTTGAATTTGGCAATCTTCTGGCAAATCAGTTGACCTTGAGCACAAAATATCTTTGTTCGAAACTAATTATTGTGCTGAAGATTTTGTATAGGTAATTAATAAGTATAATTCGGCTAAGTTTGAAAGCGAACATTTGCTTAGAACGTAGATTTCGGCTATCTCCGTTTTTTTTTTAATATTAGCCGTCATCTGTCAATCTATCAATGACTGCACGTTTCACACAATCGAGTGAATCGCTTTTTTGTTAGAGAGTTTCGCTTGGCAGCACTTTTCACCCAGTATTGATAACCACAGAAATATATTTTACAAATATAATATTTTTTTTAAAATATGAATCATACAGTTTTTGTCAAATTAATTTAATTGACTACCAACTTCAAAAAATCCTATGTTATTACCACAGTATATCCTTACTATTACGGCCTTACAAATAAACTTGGTATAAAGTTTTATCTAAGCATAAACAAAGAATATGCAAAATGTTAACAATATCGTTGACAACACTGTCAATACAATGATAATTCTTCCCGTGCCACTAATAAATTAAAAAAAACATGATAATTCTGAAGTTTTCTGACAAGCTGCATTGCAAATAAACGCGGGAAATGTTATATGCCCGAATTAATCAATCGTAAGCAAAATGTCTATTTGTAAACATTTTGCATTTTCTTGGTTTATGCTTAGTTATAACTTTATGCCAATTTTATTTGTAAGGCCGTTAATGTTTAGAATTTAGGTATATACTTATACTTACTTATGGCCTCACAGCTTACTTTTTAAATTAATGGTTGATTGTGAGTGTGTAATTGAGAGTTGAGGAGTTTCCTTGTCTGGAGCCGATTCTGGGTGCAAAATAAGGTCATACTTATCATAAAATTGTTTTGAAATTAGACTTGAGCCAACAAATTACATTTAAATTCGATAGGATAAAAGGAAGTGGTTCTGGCTTACAACACAGTTTTAGCATACTTTAAAAAAAGTGTGAAGTACATAATTTGGAAACTTGAGTTTTATTTGATTTCAGGTTAATTATTCAAATACTGCAAGATTGAAAGGATTTGTTCGATTTGATTTGAAGTATTTAATTCCATTCTTCACCAGAAGGTTTACACATCAAGTAAGTGTTCATTTTGATAATGTTATGTACTCGTGTGTTCAGAGGGCACATTGGCGAACTTTCTAGAAACTGTGATATGTACTTAGTATTGTTGATATCAGGAATTTATGTTTGTTAGATGTTAATGTGATATGAATTTCAAAATAATAGGAAAAACGTTGTGGTTTAGGTTTCTTATTATGTAATAAAAGAAGTCCACTGAGTTTGTAGCGCCCATTCTCAGGTGTGAGGCATATATTTTCGAATGGTGGCTTTTAATGTTTATTAAGTGATTAAAAGTTAAAAAAATATGTTTGACCTGAATTAGCCGATATCTGATTAAATATTTTAAGAATTTATCAGCTATTCTGGTATAGGACGATATCAGTCTTATTAATTATGTCTGATATTATTTCTCTTTTAAGGAGTTTGTTTCTAACATAATTCTTATTATAATCTTTTCTACAGCAGGTTCAACCTTTTAAGAAATAAATCAATAAAAGAAATTTTTATTATAATTAGTTTTGATAAATGTACATTTCATACGAATTTTTTCAGGAATTAAAGGATTGCAAGAGTCAAATGACAGATTTGACAAATCAGTGGTACCAGGCTATCCGAATATCAAACGACCACGATACTGATGAAGATGAAATCTTGCAGAACTCCTCAAATTCAAACTCACTCGCAAGCCTTCAACGAAATGTGTGAGAGTTTAGTTGGTACGGGTTGAACATGTTTAGACATAGTATCGCTTTTGTGTTTGGGTAGGTTTGAAGACCATTTGAGCATTAGCTAGAAAATTTCTTATCTTATCAGACTTAGCACCTTGTCTCAAGATAACAAGTGCATTTGTTGTGGCATGTTTATGTGTAAGCATTATTGTTTCGGTCTGAAGGGCGCCATAGCTAGTGAAATAACTGGGCAAATGAGGCGTAACAACTTATGTCTCAAGGTGACGAGAGCAATTGTAGTGTCACTCTAAATTTTATCGTTTTTCAGGAATCCTGAGTGTTACTGCATTGTAATGGGCAGGGCGTATCAATCACTATCAAACTAAATGTCCTGATCCCCTAATTGTGTAGGTAGGGTGAATTACATTCCATTCAGTGAACAACTTGCTTGTCACCTGGCGTGAAAAAGAGGAGAGCAGACTCCTCTTTTATAAAAAAAAGCCGTATAATGTTACTTTCACTTTATATTTCTTACGAATTTAGCCACATAAGTGCTTGTGTGTTAATAAAACCAAGAGTAAATATTGTTTAAATAAGTCATCATAGAGTTATTTATCTTAGTTGAATTCTTGCATTTAATGTAATTTTTCTTTATCAATTGATAAACATACTTGTGATCAAATGCAAAGAAGTAGAGTTTTGGAGTATATATAAAAAATCCCTTTAATGTTTTAAGTAAATGTGTATTATTGTTAAAAGGTAAAGGTAATTAATTCACAAGGCCCCGGGTTTGATCCGAGTGCAAGTCAGTCAACTTCACACACATTCTTTGAATTTACTCGCAAGTATGTGTAGGTTGTCTTGACATCTATCCAGAGCTATGTATGTCTCACACTTGCTAGTGACAGCATTATATAATAATGCATATATCAAGTTACAGTGCCTGTTGTGGTACAAATAAATTTGCAATTGCTTTGAAAGCAAGTGGCAACACACTTTAAAATTATTATACCCGACATATGTTTAACCATGTTTGCTCCTAAAAGAGAAAGACCTGCATTGTATGGAGCTTAGGCCAAATGCAAATATTTTTGTGTCTCGATAAATATTAGCATAAAGTAAAGCTTGAGTAGATATTTCACATAAAATATTTTTTGGTTAGAATCCCAGATTCAGAGAAAAACAATTTTCAGTCTATGGTGGGTACCTAGGTACCTACAGAGTTATTCTGAACCATTAACTAATCATGATTTAAAGAATGGTGTAAAAGTCATATATACCTATAAATAGGTATCACATAATAAAGTAAGTGGGTACAATACTTCATACTACGTAGTTTAATTAATAATCTATAACACTCACTGTAATAGTTTTAGCATTTAAGGAGGAAATATAATTTGTATCTCAACTCGACGTAAAAAAACACAAAACAATGGCATGGGATTGTAATAAAATTCAAATATCCTTTTCTGTTGCGAATAACGTGTAGGTAATTAGTTTATATCCAACTCTGTTGTATTTAGTACGCAAAAAATGACACTGAATATCGATGAAACCATAGACTCACCACACGACGAGTTTTTTCGATTCGATTTTAATTGATTAACGAGATACTATATTCCTAAAAAAATCGATCTTTTTAATTAACGTTCTATGAAAATGCCACTCTTAATCGATTATGATTCGATTAATAGCGATCGATTCTATTATTTCAATAAAATAAAGTACTTTTAAAATAAAAATAATAATTAAAAAATAAAATAAATAATAAAGAAAATGTAATTTAAATAATCAAATATATTGTTGTCTGACACAACTATGGCCTATGTATGGTCAATCTCCTTCCATAACTTGTTGCTAGCAAGTCTGTGAGTGTGTACAAAAGTGATATATCACTGTATATAGTTAAGTCCATAGTAGTATTATGCTTTATAAAGCTTTGTATAGTATTACAAATATTATTAAATGGCTAAGCATTGTTAAGTTAATAACTTAAAAATGGTCTACTTTATTGTGATAAAATATATTGTATTATAAACAAGTATTAGTTTTTGCACAAATATATTTAAAGATGACACGGACGAGTAAAAAAAGAAGGACTCCGCGCCGTGATATTAGCAAGTGAAGCACCGTTATGCTAGTGTCTGTGTGGTTACGGGGTACTAGTTGCACAATTTTTTCTCCCTTAAATAATCATATATGGCCACAAATACTTATATAGTATCGTTTTTACACTTTTTCACAATGCATGACAGCATTTTTAAAATATTTTACTGAGACGCAAACTGATCTGTCACAGACCATGACAATTCTCATAATGGCCGCCTATCGGCTTGTAGTAGTGTGTGTGCGCGTGAGGCTATGTATTTACATGTTAATTAGGCTTGTTTTGGTGCGACACTGTTGTATTTACGTAAGGTGACACGGAGTCTTTATTTTTTTACTAGTCCTTTATAGTTGATTACACATTTTTATGTTTTGTTTGTGTTGAAATTGTGTATTCTATGTATTAATTATTATTGGTGATATTTTGTGCAATAATTGTACAAACAATATACTTAGTAGTTATATTTTTTTATTTATTCATAATTTTTGACTATAAGTCTTTGTCACTAACCAGATTTAATGTGATATGTCGGTACTGAATCTGCACTTCAATTAGAAAATCTTATGTTTCCAAATTCTGATAGAGTATTTTTCACAATCATACAAATTACAATATGTCATCCCATAGGATTAAAAAAGAGGTCATCAAAATGTCAAAACCAGGAATTTTATTAAAATATCAATCTCGAATTGTGATTGAATATAAAAGTCTGTTGTAATTGTCTGTTCATATTTGGTATGTTCCGATATGTACTGTGACCACTGTACAGTGTGACATCAATTTAGTATACTTACTGTGAAGCCGTTCCTTCGAACACAATCCCCTATACTGCCAGCCGCATTTTTTGATGCAGCATTCAAATGAGTGTATTAAAGTTGTCTAGTTGAATAAAAAGCTTGTTGTAGGAGTACTGTCAAATTTTAAATATCTTAATACTAGCTGACCCGGCAAACGTTGTTTTGCCATATAAAGTATAATTCACGTGATAGTTTTATAAGTAATAAAATATTGCCTATGTACATCATTTTGTTCTATTGTCAATAGTTTTTGCAGCGCACGCAAAAATAGGTTTTCGATTTTACACCTTGTGTTACAAAATAGCAATTTTATTACGGATCCCTAATTTTGAAAAAAAAACAGCCTATAGCCTTCCTCGATAAATGGACTACCCAACACTGAAAGAATCATTCAAATCGGACTAATAGTACTAGAGATTAGCGCGTTCAAACAAACACTGCAGCTTTATATATTAGTATAGATTATTAATTGTAAATTGAATTTATAATATAATAAAAGTAAGTAGTTTTTCATTAAATCGATGATGTAAGATGAATAAATTTAGGGTAAAATTATGGAGTATTTTAAATAATAAGTTTTTTATCGAAAAAAGGCACCCAAGTGGTTTTGACTGATCACATGATCAAAGTGCTGCAAGTACCTTAGCTCGAAAACGCCAGTGCTCAGTAGAATATGGCGGCGATTTATGACGTCATATATTTCCCTAGGGTACTGCGGCAGTATACTGGCAGTCCATAACGGAACGAATTTTTCTACAGTGATAGCACTGTGCAGTGCATATCGGAACATACCCATTATCACTTGTTTTATTCAAGGATGCCACTGTTTACTTTTAGAATAATAACATCATGTTGTCATTGGCGTATTATTTATTAGCTTTTATTATGTGCTTACTTGAAAAAAAACCAGTGAATATGTTTATTAATTTTTATTTTATTTTTTATAATAATTTTATCAAACAAGCATAACTTAGTAAATTATGTGACACCAAAACTGAAACAAGTTGTGTTAGCCAATGTGTATTACATATTTTGTGATTTGTTTTTAAAATAAATGTAATGAATAAATGAATGTTCCTCAATTATCAGCTTTTGATTATCATCCTTGTATTATCTTAATATATATATTTCTTGTGTGCGTGTGTATGTCACTGAACTCCTCCTAGACGGCTGGACCGATTTTGATGAAACTTTCTGTGTGTCTTCAGGTGGATTCGAGGATGGTTTAGATTCGCAATTGAACTACCTCCTAAACGGCTGGACCGATTCTGATGATATTTTTGTGTGTTCCAGTGAATTTGAGATTGTTGTGTGTGTTCAGGTGGATTCGAGAATGGTTTAGATTCACAATTAAACTACCTCCAAAACGACTGGAACGATTTTGATGATTTTTTTGATTGTTTCAATGAATTTGAGATTGGTTTAGATTCTCAATTCCGTCCATATTACATAATTCTCCTGCTCATGTGTATGTTAGTGAACTCCTCCTAACGGCTGGACTGATTTTTCAAATTTAAGACGTGTGTACAGGACAACGTCTGTCGGGTCCACTAGTATATACATAAACTCCTTGATATTATTACATATTATTTGTATACCAGTCTATCCATCATCTGTTATCAATGAGTCCCAAGCTATTTTGGTCACATTGCCTATGGACAACTGTATAATCTAAAAAAGTGTGGACTTTGCATGCACACAAGAAGCTATATGTCTATGGTATATCAAAACAAAAAGTATTACTCATGCTATTTTCCATTTGTTGATAGAACAATATTGTAATAAAGAAGGTATTAATCACAATCAATGAAAATATTATAATAATTTTGTTAACATTAACTAACATTTATTTAAATATGATTAAATTGTTTTTTTACATTTTACACATATTGAATTTATTTAACTCTCGCATCCATGGTTGATTCATTGTGGTTTAGTAGACATTAATACAGGCATATGTTTGAAGTATACAAATGGTGTAGTGCAACAACTAATGTCATAATCATGAAAATTCACTCTGATTATTTTTCCCTAATGTGCCAAAAGAAGTATAAAGTCAAATATAGTTGCATGGGAGAAAATTAATGCAAAAGATAGCCTTTATCACTGACCAGAGAAGCAAAATGCCCTGTGACAGGCTGAGGACTAAATGATGTGGAGGCAACTTGTTGATAATTCAGCAAAGGCCTACATGAAAAGCACAACTATATGAATGATGTACATGAAAAGGAAGATGTTGAAAAACCCATACTGAAACACCTCTTTATTGTGTAAATAAACAAGTTTTTTTTTTATATTAATTTAAAATGACTTAGCTGATGAGTTTGTGAGAACATTGGTCCAACCTTAGTATGTTCTTATTTTTATATACCAATAGAACACAAGTAAAGCCATTTTAAATAAATATAGTTAGTAACATTCTTTTTAAATCTCTGGATAATGATTATAATATGATTATACTCATCTTCCTGTACATATTATTTTTGCAATCTCTCATACCTCACTTTATTAAGGTTTCTTTATTTAATTAGTACAATGTAAACACAAAAAGTTAAAAACAAAGGTATTATATAAATTGCATGTTCATCATTAGCAATCTAATGTATGTAGATGTTTAATATAAATATTTTACTCCTCTTCATTTTCCAAATTGATATGACTTCCGAATTTTCCATATAAATGAGCTTTCAGGTCATTCATCTGTGATTTCAGCTCCTCACATTTTGCCTCTAGTTCACTTATTTCTTCTTGTTTTTTTACCTTCATTTTTTCCAATGATTCCTAAAAAAAAATATACTACTTTTTTTTTGTAATAGACTACAAATTGATGATAAATCATCTATGATTACACTGGTGTAGCAGGAGAATATGGTCGTGGTGATTAGGCTTGTGCATAGTAGTTCATGAGCGGTCAATATAGTTCTCAACTCCTTAACAAATTAACTTGGTATTCGTTAGTTCCTTTCTCGAATCCGACACTGATCATTTGGCCCAATTCGGAGTTTACTAAAGTACTGTGAACTACAGTGAACATCCCCAGATGCGAACTAAAACTGTTATAGTTAGTGAACATTATTAGATACCTACTGATGCACAGAATATTTTGTACATCGAGCTTGTGCAAGATAATAATAAACAATTTAGTTTACGAAACAGATAACAGTATAAGAATTCGAAAAGGATCCATAGCATAGATAATAATATTAATATGTAGGATCCGTAGGATTGTTAATAAACTAAGGAGCCGGAGGAGGAGGATCTGTTCAGATTTGTTTTTGCCTCCTTGATGGCTTTTGTGATTTGACTCACAGCCATAATATAAAATGTATTTGCAAACAAATAAAATTGATGTAATGTGAATGAAATATGAATGGTAACCACTAACCAGCAAGAGTAAATATTTTTTCTTACATACCATTGTATTTTCTAGGTTTTGGCAAATAAAAACTTCTCCAACAAGGAACGGAATTTTATCAGATTCATCAGCAAGGGCAAGTTCTTCGACAGCCTCTTCCAAGTTTTTTACATCATTAACTTTTATTTTTAATTCATCTTTAATATCGTCTGCTTTTGCATTGAGGCGAGCGAATTTGTTAATGTTTTGTTGATCTTCATACGAGATGTGGACATCTGAATCCTAAAAAATATATTTGAGTTTAATTACTATTTAATTTGTATATTTGATAGGTGGAATTATCAACAAACTTATAAAATAATAATTTTTTGAAACCATACTGGTCGAAATGTTCCTTTTCCTGATGAAGTCATATTATTGTTTAAACAGTCGAATTTTTCTTTTTTACTTTAATTTGTTAATCTGTTGTAAATAAAATTTAAATAACAATTCACTATTCAATTATGTAGCAAATAGTAATTAGAAAGTTACTTATTTGTAACCTCAAACCTGAAACTTAGTATTTTGAAAATACCACTACCTACTTCATAATTCAAATGTCACAAGTGTCACTACTAAGTATTTCTTTGAATTTTTATTGTTTTGAGCATTGGCGACGAGACTATCAGCTTCCACCAAAATACAATAGAAGAATATTATTATACTGATCACTACTACATATTAAGGCTTTCATTTTCTTAAAATTGATTCCTTTAGAATTCTTTTTGATGTCATTTCTAACATACTATATACTACTACCACATCAGAAACAAATGGTGCTCTGAGAGAGAAGAAGTGGCGCAATATTTATTTATTTATTTATTGACACACCAACAGCATTACATACAAAACATTAAAATAATTATGGTCTTATAGGTTTATAATCTGGTATGAATGCCAGTTACTGGTGCATACACCACTCTCATTGTAAGATATTAATTTAAATACAAAATACAGTTCGACCTACAAATTTAACAAAGATTTTAAGCAGATTACTAACAATAATAAATACAATATAACGAAGAAATAGTTTGTATGAATATCAACTAACATATTATTATTATTTACAGACAGAAATGTGCGGTTAGTTTTTTTTTCAGAATTGTCACTGTGTCATGAAAAATATCAAAATCTTTTATGGACGCGGAAAATCGATTGTACTCAGAACACATTCTTGATAGTGGAGAATTTTTAAGGGCATTTGTCCTACTTACTGGTTCCACAAGTATGTTAGTAATCGGATTTCGTGGATATCTGTGCGGGATTTTGAAAGTTATTTTATCCAACAATTCACTGCACGCTGTCTGTCCTGATAACAGCTTTTTGAGGAATGTTAGATCCAGTATTATGCGGCGATCGTAGAGTGACAACATTTTAAAGTGTTTCAGCCGCTGGTCGTAGGTGGCCTTATGAAAGATGCCGGAACTATGATATGCCAAGTATCTAGTAAAGGATCTTTGTAGTCTCTCTAAACGTTGAGAAGGTGCTGCGTATTGGGGACTCCACACAACTGATGCAAATTCTAATTTGCTGCGAACCAGTGAGTTATAAAGAATTATTTTGGTTTGAGGAGAAACAAATCCTTTTGTGTTTCTTTTAAGGAAACCTAACATCCTGGCTGCTTGTTTTACTGTCATATCCATGTGTACTTTGAATTTCAATTGTGAGTCCATTGTCACGCCCAAATCTCGAATCTCAGTTACCTCTTGTAACTTTTCGGACTGTAAATTATACGATGATGGAAATTGTATTTTTTTCTTTGTGTACTTAATGTGATAAGATTTCTTTGTGTTAATAACCATACCATTTAATTTACACCACATATTTATTGCATCAAGATCAGCTTGGATGAGCTCCACATCATTATTCGAACTAACAGTTTTAAATATTTTTAAGTCATCGGCAAAAAGTGAGTATTTACAGTGATGTATAGAAGAGGTAATATCATTTATAAACACCGAGAAGAGAACAGGGCCCAGGTGGGATCCTTGTGGTACTCCTGAACACGCAACATACTCATGTGATATATGACCGTTTAGCACCACAAACTGAAGTCTTTTTGCTAGGTATGACTTAAACCATTCTAGCAAGGTCCCGCCCACACCAGACCTTCTCAATTTATCTACAAGAAGCGAGTGACACACCTTATCGAAAGCGTTCGAAAAATCCATGTACACGCAGTCTACTTGCTGACGACTATCTATTTCATTACTGAGATGGGACATAAACGACACCAAGTTCGTTGTGACAGAACGTCCTTTTCGAAACCCATGTTGACAATCTGATATCAGGCTTTCCAAGTGGCGCGTGACAATTGGGCAAACAAGGGATTCAAACAGTTTAGGTATACAGGAAAGTATGGATATAGGACGGTAGTTTTTGACGTCTGTATTGTCACCTTTTTTGTACACTGGAACGATCTTAGCTTTTTTCCACAATTCAGGAAATACCCCGTCATGTAAAGACTTGTTGAAAAGGAGGGACAGTGGCAGAGCAAGAGTAGGGCCGCAGCGCTTTACAAATACGGGAGGGATCTCATCTGGGCCTGGACCTTTGAAACCGTCTAGATTTTTAATGGCACGTTTAATTTCACGTTCACTGAATTTTATTACATTCAAAAATGGCAGACAATGCGCTGCGGACTCTAGACTATCAGGTAATACTACGTTACTAAACACTGATGAAAAATTTTTAGCAAATAATTCTGCAATTGTTGTACCAGTGTTAGCAGTTACCTCATCAAGGGTCATTTCGGCAGGTATAGTAGTTTGACCACCTCGTCTATCCTTAATATAGTTCCAGAAACATTTAGGATTCCTGATAATATTACCCTCGATTCGTTTTTTATAATTTTGTAGGCATGCGTCTATTATTTTTTTACTACGCTCACGGAGTAATTCATACTCCAACCTATCGCGTGGGTTTTTGTATTTCATATACTTTTTTCTCTTACTTTCTTTTTCCAAGATTATTCTTATCAGAGACTTACTAAACCATGGAGGGAACCTGCTTTTTTTTGGCTTCGAAACAGGGACGTATGTTTCCACGGTATTATTTAAAATTCGGTAAAATACAGTTGTCATCTCGTTAACGTTTTGGCACTTATCGAACTGTTGTGACCAATTAATTTCCTTCAGGTGAGCTAAGATTAGATCATAGTTTGCCTTAAAAAAGTTGTGTCGCGGATTTTGTGCTGGTTTAAGAAAGTGTGGTATTAGTTTCGGTACAGTAATAAATAAGGGAGGATGCTTTCGGTCAATTTTACTTATAATATTTAAGGAGTTAGAAACTTTTAAGGTAACACAGTTGGTTAGAACAAGATCCAGAACTCTGCCATCTTCGTTTGAGACGGGGTTCATTTGCATAATATTATTTATTGCCATGAAGTCAGTGAGTGCTATACCCTGTGGTGAACTATAATTAGATGCACTGCATGAACCACCTTCTGAATTGCGAGACCAACCAACAAAGCCCAAGTTGAAGTCACCCAATATTATAACTTGGTCTGTTTTGTCTAAAATATCGTTAGTGTGCTCTAAAAATCGAGTAAGGCTTTCCAGCTTCACTGGTGGGGGAAGGTATACTACACAAATTAGTATTTTGGTGACAACGTTATTTGTTTTTATATCAATTGAGACCCATAGGTCCTCTGCATCGCTCCCCCAGTTTGAATGACTAGAAGAAGGAATATGATTAGAAACAGCGATCAACACTCCCCCTCCGTCTTTTTTAGTACTTTCTGAGCACAATCGATCTCTCCTATAAACGGTATAACGCTTATCTATAAATTCCGAACTCGTTACATGACTATTGAGCCACGTTTCAGTAAATACAATTACGTTGTAGTTGTTAATCAGAATATTTGTAAAAACATCCTCTGTTTTGGTTCTTAAACCCCGCACATTCTGATAATAAATATTTAGAGCCATTTTGGTAAGATTTTCTATTAACTACTATAATCAATTTAGCTAAACTAAATCAATAGTTTCAAGCTTTCGTTGTCTTTAATATGAATAGCATGACTTTGCTCGTTTTTCCTTGCAAGTATTCTTCCATCCCGTATCCACACAAACATGAACCCAGCCTCCTTGGCTTTCTTTCGGGCTGCGGCATGTAGATGTTTATTTGTAGGCGTTAGGTGTTCAGATACGAATACGGGCTCTCGACGTCCTCCGAGTCCAAGATGCTCGGTGTTGGGCTTACAATCTTTGTTCTTCTTGTTGAATCGTGTCACCGCAGCCAACAATTCATCGCGGTGTCGCTGACTACGAAGCTTTACGATGACAGCACGGGGACGATTGCTCTCCTTGTTTAATTTGGCAACTCTTGTAACATGTAGTATGTCAGATTCAGCAATATGGTTCTCAACAATTCTACCGAGTTGTCCCACAGTGTTTAGGAGGTTCTCCGACTTGTGTTCGGGAATGCCCGTAATCTCAATATTACAAACGCGCATGTTTTGCTCTATCTGTCCTAGCCTGTCAGTTAGGTTTTTTACCTGTGAAGTTAAATTTTCATTCTTTGACACCAGTTTATTGATTTTTTCTGATTTCTCTTTAACAGTCTGCATAAGTGTATCGTACTGGTTGCTGATAAATGACAGGGATTCTTGGAACCCAGACACTTGAAAGTTTAGGTTCGCTAGGTGTTCGGATACTAGAGATTTAATGCTGTCAGTTATTTCCTGTTTTATAATTATGCGCAACATCTCCTCAGTTACGCAGGAATCGCTATTATCAGGCTTGGTAATTTTATTTTTTATTCTCATGGTGACATTACTCTCCTCACCTGGATTCGGGATGTAATCTTTCTTAGAAGCAATAGGATGATTGCTTGTACGTACAGGAGTATTCAAATTGCCTGTTTTTGGTAGTTTACTGCGACATTGTTGGCAAATCCATTTAGTCCTACTTTCTGCATCCATTTGATGGAAGTGCTTAGATGTCAAGTTTGCGCAAAGCAGATCATATCCCAGCTTACATGTGACACAAATTATATATTCCCTCTTAGGCAGAGTATTTTGACACCCAGCACAAATCTTCTGTGACGCCATCGCATAGAAGTATTTCAGAACTGAGACGAGTGCAAAACAAAACGAGCAATGTCTATTCCACGTTCCTTGACTTTCGTTAAAATAACGATAAAATTAGAAAAACTATATAATATATTATATTAAAGGGAAAAAATAAAAGAGAGTAAAAAAAAAAAAAAAAAAATTATTAGGCGGAGATTCGATCCCGCGTCCTCACAAATCGGTGTCAACGGATCGTCCAATAACCTGTGCCTAAGCCACTAGACCACTCAGTATTTACTAGTTGGGTTTAAAATTGTCTATTTGTATCAACTTATTAAGATTTCTTTTTAATGAAATGATTACCTACTAATGAGTCCAAAGTCCAATCCTTTGTTCACTGAGGTCAATTTATACGTCAGAAACGGAATATTTCGAAACTGTTTTTAAGTTTTAGCACTTATTCACTCACTATTTAATTACTATTTAACAACACTTCGTTAGCTTTTTATCTACTGAACACACTGATATAACTCTTTTTGTTTTTTTGAAGATATTTCACCATTTATCGATATTTTTCTTCCAGAATTACAGATACACGTCTAGTACTAACAAGCGCACAATGCAATATATTATTTACCGAATATATTAACTTGCATATATTAACTATTTACCGAAGATAACTTAAAATGTTTAGATATTTGAATCAAACGTTTTTTTTTTAAATAGAATAAAATAAGATTTAAAAAATATTAAGAATGAGAAAAACGAGAAATATAAACTTGAAATAAAAAAAAATAGACGACGATTCACCGAAGGCGAGAGAAACAGAAGAGTTACCTTCCTCTGCCATTCGTAAGCTGTTGATCTTTTTTATTTGCCAAAATACACGTAAAATTATGGGAATATGCTCAGGAGCAATGATTTCAGTAATTATGTAAAGGTTTTTACATATTGTATTCATTTGCAGTAGGTAGGAAGCCATTGGCCAACATCTATAGACAAGATTTCAGAAAAATAACATTGACATTTGACATTAAAATGATGCAAAATCATCTCATGCGGCGGCCATCTTCGATTATGCAAATGTTAATTATCCTAAATTCTTTTATGCCATTCCAAGAAACTTTTTACTGTCTTATTCATAATGACTTAGCGGAGATTTAAATCATCGCTAATAGACGCTTGTTAAAAAATGGTATTCATAATCGCATATTAGCTAAACGATCATTTTATCTTCGATAAAGCTGACGTGACTAATAGTAGCTAGGACCCTTCTATAAACCTATTTTCAGCACTCGAACGCAAAAAAACATGGCCGACATCGATCAGCTGTTCGTTAAATAATGTGAAAAATAAATAGCTTCCCGCAAAAAGTAGTTGAATCTCCGTCATAGATTGACAACCGACAGACTTCAAAACATTGATTTTTGAAGTTTAAAATTATTTTGACATCGACTTTTGACAACTGACAAACCATTGACATTGACAAAAGACGTCTGTTTCCATTGACACTTCCCCATTAAATTAGTTATATTCCTATTTTTTTTGTACCTAATGGCAACATTGCGTGCTATAGAGACGTCTTAGATATGAGAGATTTATCTAACGAATATGAATAAGAAATTTTATCGAACGTTCGATAGGCTTAAAACACGTTTTAACGGTATTGACTATTTGATGTTTAAGTATTTTTGTTGCTTCACTTTACATATATTGTAGTTGAAATGATTTGTAACGATGAAAATGTAAATGTTGATTTAAAAGAGTGGCAATGAGTTTCTTGCATAAGTGTCATTTCCGTGACATACATGAATAAAGTGATTTTGATTTGAGTTGAATGGAATGTACGGTCCTGTGGTAGCAGGACAGGCGTAAACGACTCATTTAATTAAATCGGCTCTAATCATGATTCATGGGTGGTGGTGCCGACTAGTTTCAGATCATTCGGCGGTTTTTCATCAGGGTGAGTGAAGCGTCCCGTTTCGCACCGAATGTTCCAAAACTAGTCGGTACCAATAGCGATGAATCATGAGTAAGGCTCGTTTATTTAATAAATATGAAAGTTTTAATAATTTAACGGCATACACAAGATAAAATAGTGATATTTAAATGCGGAACAAGTCTCGTAATATGCTTTGTCTTGTAATGATAACTTTTGTGAACGTGACTTCGCCTCCCACCTACAATCTTTCTCGCTTCGCAGGAAACATACTCACTTACACTCGGCCACAATTAAAGAAATTCCTATTTAGTGATGATGGACTTGTAAATATAGTAATATATGTGTCTCTATTAAATGTCGTACGTATAGGTATATACATATAGAGGCTACGCAGACCTCTCTCGAAAATCGTCGACGATGCCTGATGAAACTAATATATTTGTATGAAAACCACTTCCTTACAAGTCGCAGCATGGGATAAAATGTCCCATTAATCTCCAGAAGATCCAAGTTTGCGCGTTAACCACTAAGGAAACCTCGCCAACACTTCTCGTATTGCCTTGGCCATTATCGGAATACTGGATCTCGAAATGTTGGAGCGATTGCCGAGTCCGAAGTCATCTGCAAAGAAAAGCCAAATTTAGCCCAATGTAACATAATAAGGTCTTCAATTAGCGAGACAATAGTTCAATCCGGCTCGCATTGTAGCGTTTTATATGGTCCCATGGACATATTGAGAATTGCTCTCATTTCAGTTTTCAACCACGGGCAACGCAGAGCTGAGAGTGAACATTTGGAGTCTAGAGATCTGGTACTTGTGACACGCCACAAGTTAGGATATCATCCCCACCATCTGGATGTGTGGCGGTCCTCCACAGTGCGGTTTTCAAGGAGCATTCTTCCATATAGTACAAAGCTGTGGAATGAACTTCCTTGTGCGGTGTTTCCGGGACGATACGACATGGGTACCTTCAAAAAAAGCGCGTACACCTTCCTTAAAGGCCGGCAACGCTCCTTTGATTCCTCTGATGTTGCAAGAGAATGTGGGCGGCGGTGATCACTTAACATCAGATGACCCGTACGCTCGTTTGTCCTCCTTTTCCATAAAAAAAAAGAATTGTTCTATCGCTGAGCGATATGTAGAGATGTCGCAAAAAGAACAAATCCTTTAGGGATACTCATCAAGGACCTAGTCTCATAAAATTTGGCGATTAACAAGTTCTATCAGCATAAGTAAAGGAGCTTTACTGTATCCCCAACAGTTCTGTTCTGCGTTGCACGAGTTAAAATGTGGAGCAGCTTGAATTAAAGACGCCTAGCTTTTTCGAAACCAATTAGACTTTTCTTCCAGGAACAAACATAAACTTGTTATGCCTACTACTCGGTTAAGTCGAGTTAGTGAGTCTTTTATTGGGCGATGTTTATGCTTTTACAATAAGATCCCAGAAAATGTACAAAACAAATGTGTTACGAAATTTAAGAGAATTGTTAAAAAAGTTTGTGTGGGAAAGGTTACTATAACATAAGGATTTTCTTAATGATACCACAGAATGGGAATGAAGCGAACACCATCTTAATTATAAATGTTTATTGTACGATATTACATTGTAATCCATACTTTTATAAATAAAGCCCGCTGAGTTTCTTGCGCCCGTTCTTCTCAGGTCTGAGGCAGTCTATTTTGAATGTGTGGCCATCAGGCTATTTAATTATAAATTTTATTGTACGATATTACATAATATTATATTGTAGCAAAATTTAAAAAAAACCCGCTGAGTACTATTTCGAATAGGTGGTAGTTTTTGACGTTCAATAAATGATTTTAATCCTATTTTGAATAATATATTTAAATTTGAATTGACTTAGACCGAAAACTTAGTTAATTTCGGGTCTACTAGGACTTCTTATGTCTCAACGTCGAGCGTAATCCCGGTCAGAATTGTCGGCTATTGGACATTGCGTATCAACCTAAGGTATCAACTGAATATCAGTGCCAGTAGATTGTTTCTGAACAGTGATAATTGGTTTATATAGTAATTGCATGTACTTAGTCTGGCAATAAATACTGTTAGAATTAAAAATAAACAAAATATTACATTTGTATTTGGAATCTGTAATTTTTGTATGATTGTTCATTTTGGCGCCAATACATTGTACAAAAGATTTTATCTCGGGAGATGAAGATAGCACCTAGAACCATGTTGCGTATTTTAACTAAGCGTAAACTAGTAATTTCTTAACTCATTATGATTTATGGCCAGTTTTAGTGAGTACGGTTTGCTCTAAGCGCCATGATAATTTGAAGTCCCTAAAACAATCCGTACGATTGGCAGTGAAGAATCCCATGGAAAGATTGTATTGATAACTGGCCTCAACGTTTAAAGGACTATATTGGAGCCAATGGAGACCACTTCGAATAAGATCTTTATATTTTAAATTGTCTTATATTTATGTATTAAACTAACACACTGTAAAAGTAATAAATGTTATTTGCAATACAAAATTGTTTTTTTCTTTATTTCAGTATTTATGGCAAGACTAGGTATATACCTACGCTAACTTAAAACAGCCACTAAGCAGTGTTTTTTCTCATTCTGACTTAGGTCAATAGAAGAAGACAGAGTGAGAATTAGCAATGCTTTAAGTTAGCAGACTATTATGAATAAGGGGGCTAATATATAAAATAGTATTATTTAGTAGTAGTAAAATAAGATAATATAAGAAGAATCATTTGTGAGCATTAATTTTGTAGTTATCAAGGTTCATCAAGCTCACTGAAATGACATTGCTTGCGGCGCCGTCGTGTGCTGTGTCGTCTCCTTCCCTCAAATATGTGCGAAGGGAACGATGGCTGCTCCATGCGTCAACTCGTGAACGGGTGCTGCTTGTGGTGCCAGGTCGAACTGTTATTGTTAATAAATCATTGTGTTTGTTTTGCAATTACTAATTATGACGGTAATAGCGATCATCAAGTTCATGAAGCATCCTTATAGAAACAATGAATTCAAGCTCTAAAGGTTGATGCATCCAATATACGATAATTTATATTTATGCAGTTTAGTCTTCATTAGGTTTACTGAAATAATTTATATTATTTAAACACGATTCATATATTGGATGCAGCACCTTACAAACTAATTTCTTTTGTATATTACAGCCATTGTAAAATACTCTATTTGATTGAAAAGAGTGGCCGTTTAGTTTCTTGTATGTTCTTCCCAAGAGCTCTACTTTTTCCGAACATATGGAAGATTCAGTAATTTAAATGAAATATTTGTAGTGACTATTCACAAGGGCTTTTTTAAAAATTTATGCCTAATTGAATAAGGTTTATTTGACTTTGACTTTCAAAAAAATTCAGCAAGTTGTTTCTCCGTTAGAGAAGATCTCTCTCTCGCACGCTGAGTTTGTCTATGCGCTAGTATAAAGTAAGTCTATGCAACATTACAGCTTTGCCAACCACTAGTTCACAGCAGTAATTTACATTTAGGCATTATCTATACATAAATTCAAATGTTTTATAAAAAAAATGGCTCTGTCGCAAATCCTATTACTCCACTGCTGAATATCTAAATGATCGGACAGCCTGGGACTAGATTGTGATTATTTTATAGCGATAGAAATGACTGTACAATATTGTATATTTTTATTGAAAAGAGCGCAAAAATAGAATGCTGGGAGAGTTTCTTGCGCCGCTTTTTCTGTCAGAGCGCCATTTGTTTCCGAAGCGGTAGTAGTATCTAGTAGTTATTAGAAATGACATCAAAAAGAATTCTAAAGGAATCAATTTTGAGAAAATAAATGCATTTTATGACTTTATACTTTTTTTGTTGCCAAAGAGTTTGCATTTCATTATCACATTTTTTGTACAATTTATTGTATGATGAGTTGGACTTTTTCTGTTTAACCACTTTGGAGTAGGACATATCCATATTATATTACTCGCTTGGTGGTTAGTCATTACCGCCGCCCACTTAATCCGCCGAACACTAAAATTAGGTACAACTGATGTACTAGGAAGTTGTTACGTAAGTTTGTCAACTTGGATGTTCTCAAATGCCTTAACATGCAGTTACCTTAATGACAAGGCTATGTCGTTCGCTACAATTAATATTAACGACATCAAAAAAGGAGGAGGTTCTTAGTTTGTCGGTATGTTTTTTTTATGTTTGTTACGACTGGGTGAACTGGTTTTGATAATTCTTTACTGGTTTGAAAGCTCCTGCTTCCGGTATGGTCCCATTGCAATTTGGTCTAGATCTGACAGTGGCATCCATGAGAAAACCATAAAACTCTTAAATTTGCTATAAGTATGTGCGTGGCAAATTTACGAATAACTCAATATCTCGCCAACCGGTTTCAATGATTCTTTTTTTATTGGAAAGGATATACTTCAAAGGTGGTTTCGTGAGAGTTTGGTTAGGTGTTGATTATGGGATCCATGATAAAGTAATGGAACTCTTCAATTCTTAGGAGCAAATTAACGATACTCGGCCGAATTTTTTTTTATGCGAACCGGATATTTGAGTCACCTAACCTAACATCGTTGTCAAGTCATTCTCGTAGTCGAATATGATGATCAATGGAACTCCTTAACGACTTGCAGTAAGGGTGCGATCTGTGGCAGAATTTCTGTCTGTAATCAAATTGCAATGCGCTTACGTTCATTGCTGCATTACAAAATTTAATAGGTCTACACAATATATTTAGAAAAACTATTAGTTAGTGTACTTCACATTCACTAAAAATTAATAACAAAATACAACAGACTTAAAAAAAAACTATTCCAAAACAACTTATGCGGAGCATCTTACGATACGTTCACATCTCGAATGCTTCAATCTTTTTACGTAAGTCGTCCACTAAGATCCATGCCTCACAACCGTATAAAACTTCACCGTATAAAAGATCACCCCCAAAGATAGCTTTCTAACTTAATTATACAAATGATTTAAGTTTTCTTTAGTGTTAATTCCGCCAATATTTGTTTTTAAACAATTCGACACGTGTTTCGCCTCTACACGAGGCATCCTCAGGACGTGTTGTCTCGCCAAAATCTGGCACGAGAGTCTCGTGGATTTCCGCAAAGTAACGCCTACTTCAATAAATTTTCTAACTTAATTCATTAGTAGGCTCACAAAAAGAAGCCGAAATTGATAGTCGGTATTCTCTTACATTATTGGATATACACCTATGTGCACATATGCAATTTAGATATTACACCAGTGGGAGGCTCCTTTGCACAGGATGTCGGCTAGATTATGGCTACCACAACGGCGCCTGTTTCTGCCGTGAAGCAGTAATGTGTAAGCATTACTTTGTTTCGGTCTGAAGGGCGCCGTAGCTAGTGAAATTACTGGGCATATGAGACATGACATCTAATGTCTCAAGATGACGAGCGCAGTTGTATTGCCGCTCAGAACTTTGGGTTTTTCAAATACATTGTAATAGGCAGGGCGTATCAATTACCATCAGCTGAAAGTCCTGCTCGTCTCGTCCCTTATTATCATAAAAAACATCACGCACAGTAGTAGAGCATGTGAGAAGAACATACAAGAAACTCAACGGCCACTCTTTTCAATCCATAGAGTATTTTACAAATGCTGAAATGTACAAAAAAATTAGTTTGTAATGTGCTGCATACAATATTTTGGCACTTGTAAAAGTTTTAAAAGTTGATCTGTTATAACGCCATCTAGTAGTGGATTACGATAAAGTGGACAGTATTGAAACCATCATACCATTGTAAAAACCATTACCATGGTAAAAAGCTGAGAAATGCAAATTAAAAAACAAACTATCAACAATTGCCTGAGATTAAACATCACAA
Source organism: Leptidea juvernica (assembly GCA_949711755.1). Taxonomy (NCBI): domain Eukaryota; kingdom Metazoa; phylum Arthropoda; class Insecta; order Lepidoptera; family Pieridae; genus Leptidea; species Leptidea juvernica. The sequence continues at coordinate 19,675,799 of CATIXQ010000005.1, read as the reverse complement.
GGGCATTTTTATATATAAAGATTGTCAGGTTCGAATGAACGTTTGTCAACAATAGTCGTAGCTGCCCCACCACCGTTGCGCTTTCATGTGCCTGTCCGTTCTCCGTTCACTCGAGACTCAAGCCTCACTGCTCGATAGAACGTTAAGCAACTCGCGCGCATACACAAGTTAAGCATTTCAAGTGAAGATTTTTGTCGTTATGGAGAAGGAGCATCAACCAGACTCCATGGCAACCATCACAATGAAACCAGAATACCCCCCATCTGAGTACAGCGCTTCTGAACCCCCGCCGGTAAGTTCCTCACTTAACATTCAAACTTAAACATTATAATAAATTAGCAAAGCTTACATTAAAATAACATTTGTATACTAAATTAAATAATTTACCATGATTTAAATTGTACATAACATTGTTTGAAGTAATAATGTATATTATCCAACTTAAATTTCAAACACCGTTGATAATACAATGTTAATAATATGTGTAATTAAAGTGCCGATATCGGAACATAAGCCTTAAAGGCTCGTAAACATTTGTCGTAGAATGGAAACGATGAATTTTCTATAATTTAAGTTAACAGCATATCTTAACGTTGGGAAAGTGCCTTTCTCTCATGCTGTGATTGTTAATTCGCTCGTGCTGGCGTGTCCATTTGCTTATCTATATAAATAATCATCTTAACAATTTATGTATACTAATCTTTGTGGTATATTTTATTAAGTAAACTGCTGTAAAGTTAATTGTCTGTATAATTTTGATGTAAGTTGACTGTACAATATTGTAATAAGAGTGTGATAGATACCAGCCAGTTTGCTGTTACTTAGAAGTTAGACGTCAGTTATGAATACAGATGAGATATTTAAAACTCGTCGCTATAGGCGGCTATTGACGTTGGTCGATAAATATTTCTGTGTGGAATTTGTTGTCTTATTCTATGACAACAATAGATATTCAATGAATGAATTGGATTGTTAATTTAATACTTAACAATTACCTAGATTATTATAATACAGTCGAATATAGTGTATCCATTAACGACGAGATGAAATATTTACGTATTCTTGTTTTTGTTTTTCTTTTCTAGGGAAATACCTAATTACTCATGCTTCGTGTATTCGGTTGAAACATATTATGCTTCTTTTATTTATGCCATCTTATATGTACCTAAAATAGAGTCTGTATGATATGTTTTATGTTTAGTCAACACTGAAAGTATTTTTTACGATGGTTTAAATATACCTAGTGCATTTACAAAGAGAATATTACAGTGATTATAGGATAGTTCATGAAGGATTAAATAAATAAAAATACTTGAAAAGACTCAATAGGTACTTGTTTTATTAAATTACTACAGAGACAGTCAGAGCGGGATTGTTTAGCGGGAATATATTGACAGAGCGTAGTGTAGTGACACTTAAGTTTCTGACAGCTAGGTGACAGGGTAACGTGTTCTTTATTTCGATGAATTCATTCAACAGTTCAAAACCCATATTTTTTATTTACTCACTTTCTATCTGGTTTCAAATAATTCACGCAAAGTTGCGGATAATAGCTGGAACGAGCAAAAATACCTACTTTCGATATATATCTGCACATGTATAGTACCTATATGTACATATAAAACTATGTTTAATGTATCCGCAATATGTGCCTTTAAATGTGGGAAATTCATTGTTCCATTGTTCCTGGCCGTCATTACCCTTAGTAATTGCTATCTAACACGCCAAGACATTTTGTATTTACGACTTTTCATTGACACTTTGTCGAAATAACTGAACATGACAATGTCGAAATAACTGACAGTGCAAATAAAAATAATACAAATTTTTAATCGAAAATTTACTATGCCTGAAACTATAACTCTATTTACAATATTTTATCATATTACTTACGTAGTATTTACATCCTCTTTGGTTAATCTATATTATATTTCTAATACGTATAGCGAAAACTTTGTACCCCTTTTTTAAAAAATACGGGAATGGATGAACGTTAAAGTTAAATTATTAAAACTTTCGTGGGTCATTATTAAATTATTTATTAATACGGCTTTAAGTAAACGGTGGGACGTTATCGGGAACCCATAACACTCACCCTGATGAAGGACTTCCGAATGGTCCGAAACTAGTCGGTACCGACACCGACAAACACGTGAGTAAAGCCGTATTAATAAATAAGTTAAAGTTAAAGTTTATATGGAGACGAAGTGCATTGAGCTAACTCTTTTTATACAAAATACCTAATGACGTATAGTAACGTCATTGAAATATGAAAATACAAATGCATTAAATTATTTAACGTTAATATTATACACACTACTACTACTTGAATGACACACAACATATACATACATAATAGAGGTCTGACAAATAAACCATTATGAAGTTCAAACTTAATAATTAAATGAATTGTAGTCGAATTTCGAGCACTTTGCGACCACTAGTCATAGATTATAGTGTAAGTATACCTATATATTCTCCCATTTCCGTTTTAAAATAATATATAACAATATAGAGTAGATATTATATAGTATTTAACTTATAAATATTGTTAGCATTTGTTACACCGATGCAAAGGCGTGCATATCGTATAGGCAATTAGGTAGTGCCTACTTCGTTATGAACCTAAATAAATGTAGTACCTACTAGTTGTTGATTTACTTCGACTTAAATTAAATAAAAAGCACTTACATTTTAAACGTGTATTCTTCATAAAAAAGACCAACAAGAGAAACCATAGATATTTTTGTTTTATTCTGTTCGTCCATCTGGACAGGCAAAGGGGTCAGAAGCCCATACAGCCAAAGAAACCATAGATAACCCCAAGTCAGTATAGAACATATGTACCATAAAGAAATGTTTATGAAGCATTCTATAAACACTAGTGTTAAAGTTAATTTACTACCTATGGTAGGCAGCCTAAAGATTGCATTTACGAAGCAAGCAGCGTTTCAACTTTTGTCGTACTGTCCGATTAATACGTAACTACGGATAGTTAGGTCTACAGTGCCTACCTTGCTAGAAAACCAATACACCTCGGCACTGATAGTAAATCAAAATATTACAAATTCAATAAATAGGCCACGGACGATGATATTTATTTAAAAATAACCAGTTTACAATAATATTGAAGTATATCGACGAACTAATGTAACGTAGCAAATCAAACAGTGGCTTTGGCGTGTCCAAATATTATTGTAATACAAAAGACTGTTATTTGAGTGGTGCGGCTGTATTGTAATAGATACAGAGTTTTATCACCGTATTTATTTAAATTACTTGCTGACCCAACAAACGCTGTATTGCCATATTACTTTATATGAATAGACTAGATAAAAAAACATTTTTGAGGTATAAAAAATAGATGCAACCGATTCTCAGACCTACCAAATATATCGTACCTACTACAATAATGATTGTATTCGATTGTCATCTTCCAACCCTATAATGGATTTGTGGATGGATTTGGGCGTACTTGATAGACGCCCAAGGCACGACTAAACTAGAATAATAGATCAAAGGCTACATTTATTACAGTCACAATATTTTGTGTTTTAGGTAGGTTACTAATATACTTACTGTTACTAATATAATTTAGTAACAAAACATGTTACGATGATGCACACAATCCATTAAGCCGCGTGAAAATCCATTAGCAGTTAGTAGATGCTGCATAATGAGAAAGATATCACAGTTGAGCCACTGGCGTTATAAATACCTAAATATTCGTATATTGTACCTTTTTGTAATGGTCGTGTTGTCGTGGAAAAACCCGAGAGTGTCTAGAATAAAAACAAGTTGGTCGCGCTCGGCTGTGTACCGCTCAGTGAAATCGTTATTGGCCAGTTGACGGAGTCACAGCGAACAATGACTATTGCGTCAGTGCCTGCCACATTTAGCAACAAATAAAAATCTATTGTCTATGTTTACATACAGCCGCCATTTTGATTTTACAAATATGTAAATAATGGCGCATTCAGATAGATGCATAGATCATCAATAATTAATAATCTAAATATAAAAACACAATGGAAGTACCTCTTCATAAAATTAAAATAATATCTTTTAAAGTGTAAAATTATTATGCGCTGAGTAGGTACTTTATTTTATTAGTATTGATTGAGAGTGCTGACTGCTGAGTGAGCTGTCAAAAAGTAAAAACTGCTTAAAACTCTTGCTAAGGCAGGTTGCAACGTTCAGTGATTTTAAAATTCTGAATGAAAGTTTTTAAATTGATTTTCATTTCTGTGGTACACGCCGTTTTTTAAGTATCTAATTGCATATGGATGACTTCAGATAAACTTAAAAATATATTTTTTTTTTATTTTTGACCGCCTGCTTTGTTCAAGATAATCAACGAAACAGCTGGTCTGGTTTAAAATAAACTTTCACTGGCTGATAGCTCTTGTTATAAGGAGTAACAATCTTATTTATTATAGTGATGTAAACAGTTCCTAATACGTTCCGCGCGTTGAAATAAGACCCGAACAAAATCCAATATATTTTTAAATATACGTAGGCTAAGTCGTGAGCGATGTTCATCCCCAAACAATCAATATTGCTGAATTTAATACATTAATTAATATATTGAAGCCTGTCGTGTTGGTTTATAATATATTAGTAGTTTTTTTAGAATATTTGTCTCCTTGTCTTATCAGAATACAATGAACCGCATTTAGTAAATGCGGTTCACTGATGGTATCTATATAACTCCGTAAAACTTAATGTATGTTTAATTTCCATCGGTTCAAAAACAAAAAAAAATACATTAATTGAAATAATATGGAGAAGCCTAAGTGGGAAGTCGCTCGCGACGGCTTGTAAAACAGTATATTAATTGGCAGGTAGTTAGTTGAGGGATGACCAGGGGGGCAAAAATGGCGGCTTTGATCAGGATGGTCGAAACGTATTACTACTTAAATGTAAAGAGTATATGTTATCGAAAATATTATGTAGTTTATTATTTAAATCTGATGATAGATCGTGAAGTATTACAACAACGGAGTGTTTTTCTATATAGGAAAATACAACTAATTACTAATACGCTCGAATGGTTTGACCGCGTGCAACGCAGAGCTGCTCGAATTGTCGGGGACCCCGTGTTCTTTGAACGGTTAGACTACTTGGCGGTGTTTCCAGGACGATACGACATGGGTATCTTCAAAATAAGTGCGTATTCTTTTTTAAAGGGCCGGCAACGCACTTAGGATTCCTCTGGTGTTGCAAGAAAATGTTAGCGGCGGTGATTTCTTCTCTCTTCCATAAAAATAAAACATAATTCCGAACAGAATGATCTACGTATAAAGCCAATCCTTTATAAGTTTATAATATAAATGACATCACCAGAGTCTCAATAATAACTGTAGATACACAAAGAGAACCGACCTACACATTTATTTGATAATGCGGCTGCCTTGGTGTGGTTACTACAAGCTTGAACTGCTGGCGACCTACCTCAAAATTGTTAGACTACGATCGATCGACTCTGAGAGGCTTCAAGTATGTGTGATGAAAGATTGTCGTCTAGATAGTGTCACGATGACATAGATTTGTGTACAATAATATGCATTTTTTTAGTCAAGATAAGTGTAGGTCTGCTCTAAAATGTCAATGAAAAAAGTCATAATTATTCATAATTGCGAGTTTTTGGTTCTTGCAAAACAACCGCGTTCTAGTGTCTAAAGTTCTAAACTTAACTAAAGAGTAACTTTGGATGTTGAATCAGCATGACACTGCATGTCCTGAGCATACATTTCATAAAATAGTACGTAATTTCCGATTTTAGTTCCTCTTTAGTCGTTCACTCTTGACAGAGTGGTCGTGGTTGCATGATGAGTCTGTAGGTACACACAAGACGTATCTGTGGTGGATGATGCAGCCCTCGCAATGCTCCTCCACTTGCCACAATCTTCAGCGTTACGGGAACATTGGACTATGGTGGTTTGTGTCGCAGCCTTTATCAGATCTGTCCAACGCGTAGGTGACCGACCTCGTGACCGCTTGCCTTCCACTCGTCCTTGGACGACGAGTCGTTCCATGGAGTTTTGGTTTCGTGTAACGTGCCCAAAGTACTTGAGTACCGATTTTAGTTACCTAAAACAAAATTTGTGAATAGTTCTATATCGGATCGAGTGCTTGTTGAGACCGACTAAAAAAGCACACGCGATCGACCGTTTGAGCACCCCTGTCTTAATAGAACACCTTTAAACATAATTGATATAAGACGCGTCAAACATCGGTTGTAAGTTGAGAACAACTTCATTATAAGTAGGCATTTGTAATTAGCGTCCTGTGGTATCAGTATATCAGGTTATAAGTAAAACGTATTGCGTAACTACTAGCTAGTATGTTTGTCTATAACATACATACAGCATCTATTCCGACCATATACTGTTACGTCGTGGTATGTCAACATATATTTGAAACGCTCGACTGTAATGTTATTATTATCAAAGAGGATGTAAATACTACGTAATAAGAGGCGAGACTACCTAAGTAAAAATTGAAATTTAGTTGGTAATGAAACGTGCAGTGCTTTGACATAAGTTTAAAATAGTATTATTTACAGTATAGCGATTGGTGACGAAGTATAATCCGGCTAAGTTTGAAAGTGAACAGTTGCTGAAAACGTAGTTGATTTCGGCTACCTGCGGTTTTTACAAGAATAAAGTCGTCATCTGTCAATCTATCAATGACTGCACGTTTGATACAATCGAGTGAGTCGCTTTTTCTTAGAGTTTCGCTAGGCTGATTATTATATTTCTAGAGGCCCTTTCTGTCTGTGTTAGATGATAAAATGTTAAATAATAACATAAGATATCTGAATAACTTCTACTCAATTTTATTTATGTTTTTGTACATAGTAATCGACTATTCCAACTCAAATATTGTATTCGAAACATTGATTAGTCAGAATATTAATCCGTTGCTGTATTTCACATATAGTTCTAGTTACCTTTGTATCAATACATGTTGCTAAAATGTTTTTTTTTAAAGAAGGTTGTTGAGCACGGGCTACTACGGTAAGTAATGGGATAGTAAAAAATTAGAGAAAATATACCAGTGGAAGGCTCTTTTGCACAGGATGCCGGCTAGATTATGGGTACCACAACGGCATATTTTTTTTGCTGTGAAGCAGTAATGTGTAAGCATTAGAGACGAGCCGAGCAGGACGTTTAGCTGCCCATTACAATCCAGTGCCTCTCAGGTTGCTTGAAAAACACAAAAATTCTGAGTGGCATTACAATTGCGCTCGTCACCTTGAGACATAAGATGTTAAGTCTCATTTGCTCAGTAATTTCACTAGCTATCGTATCCTGTGCAAAGGAGCCTCCCACTGGGTCTGGAATGTCTGATACTCATTTAAATTAAACATCCGGCGCTTTAAGGCTTTTCGATGTGAAAGGGCGCTGTGGAAATTATATTTACAATTATTATTGTTGTAAATATCTTTGTTATGGGTGTTTAACGACGTAACAACCAGCGGTTAATCAATGTTGCCAACTATGAAATAGAAAGTTTCATCGTTGGATGACAACTACCGCGTGTTACGCACAGCGTTTATAAATAACTATTTGCCTTAAAGAGTCGATATTGTTGGAAAGTTTCTGTAATAGTCATTATTTTTTATATTAATATAAACCGCAACGTCGATTCAATTTTATAGTTCTTGCTGCTGTAAACTATTTTCATAACAGTATTTTCTACATTTGTTATCCGGCCATTACTGTCAAATATCTGTTTTGACACATTCAACGTCGTAAGGAGCGTTGGAGTAAAATACTATAATATTCTTGCTTCTATGTACACCTGAGCCCCCTATAACGTGTTTTTACGACCACGTTTCAAATTATTTTAGTTTTAGTTTTACTATTATATTAACGTTTTTTGTACACAAATTTAATAAAATAATTTAAGTTTTACACACGTGCAAAAGTACGCGAAGCTCATTATGTACTGTACAAATCATTATAAATTTCACAGTACAGAACTATGTAGGTGGGAGATCCCCACGTTATATGGTCGAATGCCCATATTATATAGGGAATAATAAAATTGAAAATGCGTAATAGGAAAACGCGTTATAAGCACTCCACGTTATAGGGAAAGCTACTGTATAAGAAAATATGGTGAAGGTAGAACTTATTAATTTACAGACTAACTAAAGACTTATGGAGAGAGAGAAAAATCAGAGACTTATGGAGAGTTTATTTTTATTATTTTTAATCTAAGTATTATACTTGAATGTGTAGGATAGCTTTAATGAGGTGTCATTTTTATTTTCATTTTTATTGAGACTTAAGCGAGCGAAGACTTTTTTTATGGAAAAGCAGGACAAACGAACGTACGAGTCACCTGGTGTTTAGTGATCACCGCTGCCCACATTCTCTTGCATACCAGAGGAATCACAGGAGCGTTGCCGGATTTTAAGGACTGTGTACGCGCTTTTCTTGAAGGTACCCCTGTCGTATCGTCGAGGAAACACCGTACAAAGAAGCTCATTCCTATGCTTTGTAGTTCGTAAAAGAAAGCTCAGTGAAGCAGTAATGTGTAAACATTATTGTGTTTCGGTCTGAAGGGCGCTGTAGCTAGTGAAATTACTAGGCAAATGAGACTTAACATTTTAAGTCTCAAGGTGACGAGCGCAATTGTAGTGCCGCTCAGAAGTTTTGGGGTTGTTCAAGAATCCTGAGCGGCACTACATTGTAATGGGCAGGGCGAATCAATTACCATCAGGCGAACATCCTGCTCGTCTCGTCCCTTATTTTCATAAAAAAATATAATATATTTTTTACTACAAAACAAAATCAAGATAATCATAAGTAATACATAATCAATATTGTTATATAACTGCAAACCTAATTTTAATAATAATTGAATTGTCTCAACGATTTCACGAAAGTAAATTTCAAGAAAGTGTCTCAGCGTGCAATTCGACATGAGATTTATTTCGATTGTCGTGAAAATCTCGGTTAGCTCCGGTCGGTGCGGTGAGGGCATCTGGCGGTGATAGTAATGTCGGCAACACAAATTGAGCTCGTTCAATATTGCAAATGAAATCGTTTCCAATACAATGTTAAAACACTTTCATATCATATCGTAACAATAACCAAATCGAAATAAATTTGTTTCTATTCAATTATTGAGTTTATTTCTTGATTGCGTGTATCTTTGTTGTGTAAATATCCATAGACATAAACAGTATTATTAATAATAATAAAATTTTATTTCAGACATTTGCCCCTATAAATCACAAATCACAATCCAAAATCAACATCAAAATTAAGTTGAAATCAAAATGTAATGTTATAATTAAGATTAAAATCAACATTAAACAAAAATTTAAACTAAAAAAAAAACAATATTGAAATTAAAATGTTAATAAACGCGAAGTAAAGTTATTCCAACTTTAAAACTTTTTGTCTTTCTTTTATGACAATAAGGGACGAGACGAGCAGGATGTTCATCTTATGTTAATTGATACGCCTTGCCCATTACAATGCAGTGCCGCTCAGGATTCTTGAAAAACCCAAAAATTCTGAGCGGCACTTCAATTGCGCTCGTCACTTTGAGACATAAGATGTTAAGTCTCAAATGCGTCAGTAATTTCACTAGCTACGGCGCGCTTTAGACTGAAACACAGTAATGTTTACGCTTTACTGCTTCACGGCAGAAATAGGCGCCGTTATGATACCCATATACTAGTCGGCATCCTGTGCAAAGGAGCCTCCAACTGGTAAAAGTGCATGTCGGTGACCAGTGTCAGTGCCCAACGCGGCTATAGAAGATTTCACTTCAACAAATAAATTAAATTAATTATTTGTTCTCAGGCGTACCGCCAAAGAGTGTCTTCGTCGGTTCAAATCGCGAGGATTGCAGCCTTGACTGTAGTCGCCTCGTCCTTCATCCTGGGTTCCTTCATTCTGGCCTCAAGCTGGGTATCTGCCCGCGCCTCCTGCCACCAGCTCGAGCAGCTGGATGCGATGCTAGACAAGGAACTGGCGTTGGAAGGAAGGGCATATGGCAACGACGGCCTCTTAGCTGTAAGTACTGTTTCAATTATTCAGTTCTCTTTGCAAGTTTGTTATATTTCAGGATACTTGGAGTACAAATGATTATGAATTGCTTGCAAAATTTTAATGACAATGTTTCGTAACAATGTTTGAGAGCTGCAGCGGGCAAAAGGAGCCCTGGAAAGCTGCAGACCTGTATTTGTTTTTTATGGAATAGGAGGACAAACGAGCGTACGGGTCACCTGTTGTTAAGTGATCACCGCCACCCACAATCTCTTGCAACACCAGAGGAATCACAGGAGCGTTGCCGGCCTTTAAGGATGGTGTACGCGCTTTTTTGAAGGTACCCATGTCGTATCGTCCTGGAAACACCGCACAAGGAAGTTCATTCCACAGCTTTGTAGTACGTGGAAGAAAGCTCCTTGAAAACCGCATTGTGGAGGACCGCCACAAATCCAGATGGTGACCCGTATTTAAAAAATATAACCTATTAACAGTTGTTGAATTATACATATTTGAGTGCTGTATGTTTGTTCGATAAAATTTTAGCGAATTTTGTAAACATGAAAACACTTCTCTTTTCCCATCCAGGAACCCCACAAAACTACAAGTTTTACCTTGCTGTAGAACTAGATTATTTCAGAGAAACTGTTCTTGTATGTGCATAAAAATCTATAATCACATCCCGAAGATAGTAAGATATCTATAAGTAAGGTATCGTCAAATAGGAATTTCTCATCTAAATTGAAAATGTACCCTAGTAAAAATTGCTTATATAGTAGCTCCACAAACCAATTGTTTCAGCACTGGCACGGAACGCCAGAGATCGTGGGTTTGAGTACCGCATCGTTCATAAAATTTCGTTTTTCAAATTTTATTTGTGTAGAAATATTAGTTTTTAGTGTGTGTGACAAGCTACGTCTTACACTCGCGTTTTATATAGTATTGTATAGTGTGCGTGAATTGCTCAAAGTAGAGGTTATTTCTAAACTCTACTACTAATCTAACATCAATGCAAACTTCTTTTAACTCGTGTTTTACGCAAAGTTCAATCTAAATAGTAAATATCTATCAAGAACTTATAACTCCATCTGTGGTGAAGTAGATATATTTTAAGATTCTTTACCTGCGTTTAAAAAAAATATTACGAGATTGTTAGACGCCAAATGATTGATGCTCTCCTTTTTTTTTTCTTTTCAAATTTGCATGTATCTTGATTTTATAATTTTTATTTTATTTTTATATTATTGTTCTCTTGGTGTCATGGAAGCAAAGACCGTGAATGTTGCGCATGCGCATAAGGTGTCAACCTTAGTTTGTTGTACATTCAACTCATTATTTGTTAATATTTGATATATTTTAAGCGTATTACAACTACTGGTTGTCCTATAAATAAATAAATAAATCTACATTGAACATTGCCTCATAAATCATGAGTTTATGTTATTTCATTTCATTCATTTCATTGATTATTGTAATTGGTGTTGTAACCGTTTTAATCAAAATATATAAATAAATAATAAAAAAATCCTGAAATTATATAATTAGAACTTACTCTTAGGTCATACTAACTTATAAAACGAATAATTGATATCTTTCTAGAAATATTAAAGAAACAATAGGTGAAATATTAAGATACCCCCGACGCATAACGTCTTAACACGTTTCGAATAAAACTACAGTAAAATATTCTTCTTAAATGATTAAAGGCATTCCTGAAAAAAAAAAAAACAAAATAAGTTTTTTCGATTTTATAGAAACGCCGATAGTCGTATCATGGAAACAGTCCCGCGCAAACTTATCACTAGTTACAATGTTATGCGCTGTGTGTTTCGACCGCGTGCCAACTAATCACAAGTCGTAAACGGCATCATGTTTTTTCTTTCGAGAGGAGGAAAATACATTTACGTAATGCAGAACGTCGGGCTCGGGTGTAAATACCCCCTGCCGACTAAAAACCTCCTCTGTGCTGATAGCCCTAAAGGCTTTTACAGCGAAGCCGGGCGGGGGTCTTGGAGGCCGAAAATGTAGCTCACAGGCGCGGGGCGTCTCGGAAGGAGGCTCGAACCTCGCCTGCTCACTAGGCTGGAAGGAGAGAAGATCACTAACGATCTAATATATCTGTTAGTCCAACGGACTCTAGGTTTGAAGAGACTTCGCACTCGCCGGCGAGTGCGGTGATACATCTATGTGTGTTTGTAAATATGTGTGAAGCTTACGAGAAACATGTGCCAAGTGTGGCTACTAATTAATATTTTTTTGTTCTTATATATTGAGAAATCAATATATTATGAAGTCTTTAGCTATAACGTTTTACCTAATAGCCGAGTAACACGTGAACTGAACATGATATTAATATTAATTGGAAGGAAAGTTGCTCAGTGAGCTTAATAGCTTATTGTAGGTACATCTCAAATATCAACATTAAGAATTCGTAATTGATATTAAGATGGGTAATGTCTCGAGTTAAGTTTATACTTGTTTCCATCCTTGTATGGCGTTAAGGTCATGGCTGTAGAACGTCCACTCAAAAGTTAGTTCACTGACAAATATGTTTAAGTTTATATTTCATTGAGTTTTAATTTAAAAATAGAACACTTTTAACGGATTAAAAGGCGTGTAATTGAAACACCAGTGGGAGGATCCTTTGCACAGGAAGCGCTGCCCTGAAGCAGTAATGTGTAAACATTACGTTTGTGTTTTGGTCTGAAGGGCTCCGTAGTTAGTGAAATTACTGAGCAAATGAGACTTAACACCTTATGTCTCAAGGTGACGAGCGCAATTGTAGTGCCGCTTAGAATTTTTGGGTTTTCCAAGAATCCTGAGTGGCACTGCATTGTAATGGCTAGGGCGTATCAATTCTTATCAGCTGAACGTCCTGTTCGTCTCGTCCTTGATTTTCATAAAAAAAATCTGTTTTAACATTCGATTTTTGCATAAAAGTTAATTTTTTATTATTATTTTAGTTAAACCGACCGAAATGAGTCAAGATAGTATATGTCATAGTTGTTAAGTTTAGCACTGGGCGGACAGGTAGCTCCAGTCTCATGCCAGATTTTGGCGAGTCAACATGTCCTGAGGATGCCTCGTGTAGAGGCGAAACACTTGTCGAATTGTTTAAACGACAAATATTGGCGGAATTAACACTAAAGAAAACTCTAAAAATTTTGATAATTATGGATTTCCGCAAAGAAACCCCTACTTCAATAAAGTTTAGCATCATTCATTGCCTTGGAGGTGGTATTTGCTGTAGACAGATGGTTTTTAGTTTAACTTACTAAAGGTAGACAAATCATTCCTTTTACGCTTACTTACATTTCAATAACTCATTGACATATAGCATTGGACGTAATAACGGTTCAACGCTGACGAAGTCGCGGTTAAAAGCTAGTATATTGCTGACATGTATGTATATAAGTTTGTGTGTTCCGAGCTCTAAGATGCATCTCGGGGTTCGAATCCGTCACACAGAGTAAACATTACACCGTTAGTCTAACAGGCCGGTTGACGGCAGTGACTTACGGTTCCTGATTCATTTGTTTAATATTTTTCACACAGCCCCGTTCGATGCCTTTTCGTGACGCCCATACAAATATGTACATTGAACAATGCATTCAGAAGCAATTGTTTTGTTTTGTGTATAGATAATACGCGTTTACTGTTCAGATGTATTTGTGGCGACAATTTAGCCATTCTATTGAAGATGTGTTTTCCCAGCCATTTTTGGATTACATAGAATTGGTACCGATGGTACAATGCCTTCCTTTCTATTAGCCAAATAGAGTTTGGACAGCTCTCTTCTTTATAATGCATCCCAACCCAATGAGGCGAATGACTTCTTATGCACTTAAGTTCCTGTATCCCCTGGCTGGGGCAGAGGGAATCCACAGTGCATCTCCATCGCGATCGGCCCTGAGCATCTCTCTTAATTTCAATCCAGGTCTTTCCGATGTCTTTTGCTTCGTCAATGACAGTCCGTCGCCAGGTTTGCTTTGGACGGCCACGTTTGCGTTTTTCATGAGGGTTCCAGTCTAGGGCTTGCCTCGGTATATCGGTGGCCTATCCAGCTCCATTTGCAGCGTTTTATCTGTTGGTCTTCATGACAGCGTTGCCAAAGATGATCGTTGGAAATTTGTCGGGCCAGTGAATACCTAATTTTGAAGGAAGGAAGGAATATAAGAATGACTCCGAAAAGTTATCTTTATTGGCGTATATTGAATATGTCGCGTCTTATCATCTAGGGAAATGGCACAGGGGTACATCAAGCATTTGTTGCTCAAATAAAATGTACAGATTCTACATCTGGAGTTGGTCCAACCTTTTCATGTAAAGAGTTATCTAAAATGTTTAATATTTTGACATTGCCTAATATGTATATTCTTGAAGCATGTAAATATGTAAAACAAAGTAATCATTTATTTAATACAGTCATTAAATTGAATCCTCGTTCCACCCGATTACCGGATAGACTGGTTTATGGCCACTGTCCAGAAGTACATTATACCTAAATAGTAGCTATCTCTAGAAATAAATAAATTTACCACTAAACGATTTACTGGACTCCTGTTTGAATGGTTAATGGAGAAATTTTTTATAGTTTAAAGGATTTTTTCAATTTAAAGTAAACTTTATTTGCATGCTAATTTAAATTTGCCGAATAGAAGACACTACAATAATCAAGATCTATAATGTATGCTGTACTCAACGCAATTCATAGATTTGAAATTTCAAACCTATAATTTTATTTATGAAAATAGGGGACGAGACGAGCAGTACGTTCAGCTGATGGCAATTGATACGCACTGCCCATTAGAGTGCCGCTCAGGATTCTTGGAAAACCCCAAAAATTCTGAGCGGCACTACAACTGCGCTCGTCACCTTGAGACATAAGATGTTAATTCTCATTTGCCCAGTAATTTCACTAGCTACGGCGCCCTTCAGGCCGAAACACAGTAATGCTTACACATTACTGCTTCACGGCAGTAATAGGCACCTATAAAGCCATAATCGGAACTGCAACATGATTTATAAACAAATAAACAAGGCTTCTGACAGTGAATTATTTTGCCACAGATATACATTTATTATACTAGCATATCAGTGATGCAATTTTAAATGATTTTGATACTGTCCATAGGCCTAGCGCAACTCTATAAGAAAAAAGCTATTCACTCGATTGTATGAAACGTGCAGTCATTGACAGATAGCCGAAATCCACTACGCTTTAAGCAACTGTTCGCTTTCAAACTTAGCTGGATTATACTTCGTCGCCAATCGCGATACTGCAATTACTACTATTTCAAAATGCCAAATAACTGCACGTTTACCAAGGCAGTGCCGCTTTTTAGTACATCGTATTTACATCCTCTTTTCTGTCCATAACCATCAAATGAAATCAAAAATCAAAGATTAACAATAAGAGTTAGATCAAAGGTTCCATTTAGAAGTTTTAAGAAACTCATTACAATTACTTTCTACTTCCATACTTATACATCACAAGTCGTCATACAGTTCTGTCACCGAGATAGATCAAGGTAACTTAAATATATAAAATATCTAACTTTTATTGTGTTGGATGTTCGTGACCAGAGCTCACAGCAAGACCAAAGTGATTTATTTGTGCATGAAGGATTCTGAACAATTACGGTCCTTTCATTGCTTTTAACAATGATTTACTTCAACTGCTTGAGGGTTTTTTCGTGTCTCAGTTGTGTTGAACGAGTTACTATTGTATCGAGTAAATTGAGTTATAGCTTCATGTCACTATCTACGTATCTTAGAAATCACACCACTACTCACAATAAAAACACGTACTGTATACTATAACTAGTATAACTCTCTATAAAAAAAAATTCAAATTCCAAACTTGTATATTTGATATTAAAGTATAATATATACAAAATTACTTAAATCTACTTATTCAAGCAATTTACAATTAAGCCTTATATAAGTAGGTATCAGAAAACTTATTTCTACAACCCTAACTACTTGAACTCAACTTGAGGGATAAAACTTTATTATGCTTAAAAAGTTAAAAAGTAATACATGAGGTTAGTGGGGGGGGGGGGGTGAATCCAGGAAACTGGGAAAACCTGGCTATTTGCTATTTACTCTCTTTCTTATCGGAATTCATTTTTTTTTTTGAGAGGAGGAAATACTGTTCCGTATTTACGCCCCGGAACGGGGCGTAATATGTCGGACTCGAGTGTCCGCGTAAGCGGACACCCCATACCGACTAAAACCTCCTCTGTGCTGTTAGCAGCCCTGGCTTTCACGGCGAAGTAGGACGTGGGCCGTGGAGGTCGCAAAGACTACGCAACAACAGTCGCGGGGCGTCTCCTAAGGAGACTGGAACCTCAGACCGGCTGTGTGCTTCTGGGATCGGAATTCATTGTTGGAATTCCAAGGGATACACAAACTCATTTTATTGTAAAAGAGTGAAAATTGTTAAAGAGTGTCACAAAATATTCATAGATTGGATGAGCGACATCTATCGGTGACTTAATAAAGCACGAATATTAACCTTGCTAGTTTTCTACGTAAGTTTGGACAACGTATTTATTTTACGTCGTGGATATTTCGATTTAAGTATTAAATGAATCTTGGGGAGTATTTTTGAGAATTGAGCACTACAACACGGCCACATTATGTCTGGAACTCGCTGGAACGTGAAGCCCCCTCCCGTTTTCCTTTCACCCCCCGGCAGTCGTCTTGTTGCGTCAGTACGGTTTGAGGTTTCATTACCGTTAGGTACATGTCGTGATGTTTTTGTTTTTGAAGGTTTCATTGTTTTTTACTTTATGACAGTAAGGGACGTGCAGGACATTCAGCTGATGGCAATTGATACGCCCTGCCCGTTGCAATGCTGCCGCTCAGGATTCTTGAAAAATCCAAAAAGTTTGATTGGCGCTACAAATGCGCTCATCACCTTGAGACATAAGATGTTAAGTGTCATTTGCCCAGTTATTTCACTAGCTCCGGCACCCTTCAGACCGAAATACAGTAATGCTTATACATTACAACTTCACGGCCGAAATAGGCGCCGTTGTGGTACCTACCTTTTTCACAGTTGTTTCGTTTTGACATTTGTTGTTTTAACAGTTTCTGTTGTTCTGTGTCACTGTAATAGTACTGCCAGAAAAATAAATTCTATTTTCACTTATTGCCCAGATTATTTCATAGATTTTTCATCATTATAATAATAATAATCAGCAACACGACACAAATTTTCACGATTATTTTCCCAGAAAAATTCTCTCTCCAATTCTCAACTTAACATTCGAGACTTAGATAATAGTTGCGTTTAACTTTAGTTTTCCCTACGAATTTGGGTTTATCATGTTTGTGAAGGATGTTAGTCTAAGAGCTGCATTACATTATTTACAAAGTAAACGTGTAAATACGAGTAATGAGGCAAACTCTTCGTCTATGTCACAGCAGGCACGATCCGGTGACCTTCAGGACTTGTTTGAGATTCAAAACGTGCCTCAAGTCGTGGGAAATGATTTTTGTTGATATTGTTGTTGTAAACGTACCTACCTACTGTGTAGGCTTCTCTAGACTCTTGACTGTAATATAATTGTAGGAATAAATCAAATCAAAATCACTTTATTAGTAGGTTACGGAAGAAGAAGTAGTGTAGCTACTTATAACACTTATGAATGTCAAAATTTTTATTTTTTTATATCTACCACCGCTACGGTAGAGAGAATAAGTGGCAAGAAACTCATAGCCTCTCTTTTAAGTCAACATTTACAAGTTTATCGTTTTACAAATCATTTAAATTACAATATATGCAAAGTGATGTAACAAATATACTCAAACGTCGAATACTTAATGCCTTAGACGAGTAAGTCAAAAAAAATTAATGTTTATTAATAAGCAAAGTTATTGAGTACAGTATATACATAAATACACACACACCGCAAATAAATTATAGATTATAAAGCATTTTATTTGCAATTACAAAAATAATCACTTTAATTAAAAAAAAACATGAAGCTAACTTCTCGGTAACAGGATCATCGAGCCACCACGAGTGTTAACCCGTTCACGAGCATTACGCATAGTGCTACCGTTGTATCCCTCGACCATATATGCGGGAAGGGAACGACCCGCTTCACGACGCTGCCACAAGCAGTCGCGTTTAAGCGAGCACGACGAAGCCTGTCACAAGAACTCAACTAAATAACATAAAACGTGTTAATCTACATATTAAGCAACACTAAATGCCTCTACTTACAATTTGACCATTCTGTTTAAAATTACATAATAAAACTCTCTCAACTGACTAACGCCAATGCAGAAATGATAAAAAAATGATGAATAGATTTACTATATAAGAATACCTATAGTTATTATATATACAGAAAAACTCACAGTTATTTAGGATGTCAAGGTGAATACTTTAACGAAGAGAACCTTTCATAATCACAAACTGTCTAATTATTAAACGCAATGTAAAGTTACTCCAAGTTTAAAATTACTTCTCCCTGTCACGTTATTCAGTAAGCGATAAAGGTGGGACAAAACACCAGTTGGAGGCTGTTTTGTACAGGATGCCAGGTAAGATTATGGGTATCACAACGGCGGCTATTCCTTCCGTGAAGCAGTAATTCAAATTCAAATTCAAATTCAAATATTTTTATTCAAAATAGGATTTAAAATCACTTATTGAACGTCAAAATCTACCACCCATTCAAAAGAGACTGCCTCAGACCTGAGAAGAATGGGCGCAAGAAACTCAGTGGGTTTTTTTTTTAATATAAAATATGGATTACAATGTAATATCGTACCATAAACATTTATAATTAAAGAGCCTGAGGGTGTTCGCTTTATTCCCAGTCCGTGGTGTCATTAAGAAAATCGTTTATGCTATAATAACCTTTCCCACACAAACGTTTTTTAACAATTCTTTTAAATTTCGTAACACATTTGTTTTGTACATTTCCTGGGATCATATTGTAGAAGCATATACATCGCCCAACAAAAGACTTACTAACTCGACCCAACCGAGTAGTAGGCACAACAAGTTTATGTTTGTTCCTCGTGTTAACATTATGAATGTCACAGTTTCTAGAAAATTCCTCAATGTGCTTATGAACATACAAAACATTATCAAAAATGTATTGAGAAATGTGTACGTGTAAGTGTTAAGTGTAACACTTAATGTGTAAGTGTTATTGTGTTTCGGTCTGAAGGGCGCCGTAGCTAGTGAAATTACTGGGCAAATGAGACTTAACATTTTATGTCTCAAGGTGACGAGCGCAATTGTAGAGCCGCTCAGAATTTTCGGGTTTTTCAAGAATCCTGAGCGGCACTTCGTTGCAATGGGCAGGGCGCATCAATTCCCATCAGCTGAACGTCCTGCTCGTCACGTCTCTTATTATCATTAAAAAAAGGTAAGATAGAGACAAAAAGTTTTAAACTTGGAATAACTTCACTTCACCCTTTATTCCCGCCACAACAATAGGATCGAAATATCGGCATCAAATTAATAAAATATATATCGTGAGTGCTTGACATAATAATAACAACTTTACTTCGCGTTCATTAATAACACCTGAAGTGTCGAAAAGAAACGCCAAAACTTGAACAGCAATACTATTATAACATACAAGCTGATCGCCATTCTATCCAAGATTATACCGCGCTTCCGCGGGAATTACTAAAAATGTCATGATTAAATAAAAATATTAAAGTGAAACTTTCCTTACATCGTCTCGAACT
Organism: Leptidea juvernica; assembly: GCA_949711755.1. Classification (NCBI taxonomy): domain Eukaryota; kingdom Metazoa; phylum Arthropoda; class Insecta; order Lepidoptera; family Pieridae; genus Leptidea; species Leptidea juvernica. The sequence goes on along the minus strand of CATIXQ010000005.1, from coordinate 19,656,057 downwards.
TTTTCGTCTCTTTGTTGCATGTCGCGTGACGGTCGACCGTCGTACTCTCTGAGACACAGAGTTCAATTAAAATATTAGTTGGAGACTTAGTCTACTTTTACTATTTCCCATTATCATTTCAATTTTCCAAGTATAATATTAAGATTGATAAAGCGATTTTTATACCCTTAACGGAATATTATTACAAAAATTCTTAGTTAAATGTCTATAACGTGAAAAAAAGTTTCACTTTTACCGTGGTTTCATAAAAACACACAATCCTTTTTTATTTATTACAACAAAATAAAATGTATCCTATATCCTTTTATTCTAATTATTTTATATTATATATTTTATATTATGACTTGTGAACAGTTAAAGCGTGAAAGTGTGGCAAACAAACTGACATTCATATTTATGTTTAAATCTTTATATCTAAGTCTTATTCCTTAAAGACTTGGCCCTAATCTAAAAAATATTCGATTGCATTAAATAGAAAGTTATTAAAGTAAGGAGAAATGAAGATTTTATATGTGTGTAATGGGGACGAAGGCGCGGAAGAGTCTCATTAAGTCTATTAATAATATTAAAAAGTTGTATGAATGTAGTTTAGTCTCCGAAATATTAACGACATCTCTTATCGCTGTAAAGAAATGGATAAAGAAGCTTAATAGAATAATTTAATAATAGTTTTAACGTTTGTGATGAAATAAATAACTTGTTATTTAAGAGTTAGCAGTAAACAGCGATGGCACGTTACGACGTGTTCAGAACCCGTTCACCTTGGAACTTCAAACCTTACGCAAGCACTAACTCATCCTAATAATGCACTAACTGCCTATTGAGAAATCAAAGAATGAACTCTTGTGCCCTCTGTACGTGATAATGGCTCTCTTTGTATCTCAATTATTATCTGCACTGCTTTGACGGTGAACTCTATTTTGTATACATACTTTCGTCTGTAACATAACTTACTATATTGTCTGGGATATGAGATATGGAACTCTCAAAGGGAAACCAACTGGAAATCTCTTCCTGCGTCATATTCCTCATTTCTGAGGGTCGTGATTTCTCTGAGGATTCAACTTTTTGACAGTAGTTCGCCATCTGAGTCTGTCTTTGGCAACGTGCAGAGCGTCATGTAGTCCGGTGTTCAGAGACGTGCTGATTTGGTCAGACCATCTTATAGGGCTGCGACCTCTGGAGCGTCGTCCGTCTACCTAATCTCTTACTAAGGCCGATATTTATACTTATACTTTGCTCAGTCTTTACTTACGCGAAACTCAGCTGAATATAAGCTTAGCATAAACTTCGATTTCCTTTTTGTAGTCATTTGACAGATGCTTAGCTTAAACCAAGACAGGCCAATACAAAAGGCAAGTTTGCGTTTCATCACACTCAGCTAAGTTTTACGTAAGTAAAGTCTGAGCAATGTTTAAGTACGCTCTGTAGATCTCAGGCTAAGACCTCGCTGTCATTCTGCCCGCCTCTGCGTCTGTCAGCAGCCGTATCTTTTTTGAAATTATACTTCGTTAGGAGCGTTATGAAAAAATGATGAGAGTGAAATTGTAGTGACGTTTGTCTCATTCGTTATTTTTTTTGGTTTCTTCGTCCATTATTAGGACAGGCAAAGGGTTCAAGCCCATACAGCCGTATTCATTATCTAATAATTAATTGTCTAGGCCATTTATGCGAGATTTTAACAAAATTGTTCTCTCTAAAAACGAAGAATAGAACGAGGAATAAAACATTTTAATGATTTTTGCTTCGTTAGGCCAAAGAAGTATAACTTCTTACGTGCATACATAAGTACACACACACTTTTTTTTCTTTGGCACTGCACAGTATGCGCATTCAGCCAGACCAAATCTTATACACCGTAATTGTTAGACACATGAAACATTGACAGATTATGTTTTACTATTATTATAAAAGTACATATCGTGTTATTTATAGGCTGTTATGGAACTTCGAATATTAGTAGGCTCATCTGGTTTTTAGGTTATCTTTCAAACAGACTTTTAATTTTAACATCGAGTTTTGATTTTTTTTTATGAAAATAAGGGACGAGACGAGCCGGACGTTCAGCTGATTGTAATTGATACGCCCTGCCCATTACAATGCACTGCCGCTCAGGATTCTTGAAACACCCAAAAATTCTGAGCGGCATTACAAATGTGCTCGTCACCTTGAGACATAGGTTGTTAAGTCTCATTTGCCCAGTAATTTCACTAGCTACGGCGCCCTTCAGACCGTAACACAGTAATGCTTACACATTACTGCTTCACGGCAGAAATAGGCGCCGTTGTGGTACCCATAATCTAGCCGGCATCCTGTGCAAAGGAGTCTCCCACTGGATATCATCGAAAACTAAGAAACAAGAAAACATCCTAATCGCGGCCATTGAGTTTGTAGACGGTGGTTCGTTAACCCTAATGCTAAAATTTACACGCAGGTTCATATTCAAAATGGTCAAACTTTCCCTCTTTTGTCATCCATCTTAATTTTGATATTTAACCCATTTAAACTTATTTGAATCATCTAACATACACCTAAAAATCTTAAAATAATTATGAATTATCTGTTCATATAGATTTATCAAGTTAATTTATAATTTAATTATCAATGGTATTTCTGGTATTTTAAAAACACGTATCAGAAGTTCACATTTTTTTATTTAATTTGTACATTGATCAACATCATGGCGGCGTTAAATTTATATTTAAAACAAATAAGAATGAATTCATTTCATAAATTCTTATAAGCTATATTTTTTATATTGAAAGATGCTACCAACAACTGTGTGCCATAGTATTATTAATTCAAATTTAAATGTTTTTATTCAAAATACGATTTCAAATCACTTATTTATCGTCAAAAACTACCAACTATATATAGCCTATTTTGAATAGAAATATTTGAATTTGAAAGTCATTATGTTCTAATAGCCTTTACCTCATAAACATTTATAACAATATGTCGCCGGTTTACATTCATAGTATAGTTTTACAGTAATGTATTGTTCTAATAATACATTAATTTAATAATATTGACGATGTGGATAATAAAACTCTACACGTTCCTGACTCGTATACACATTTCTTGGTATAATAATAATCGTAATTTTAGTCTCTAATGGATGTGGTCAACTAATTGGTTAACGAGCTATAACTCGTTTTAATCTTCAATTATATTTAAATACTTATAACGAGTATGGAGCGCAGAATCAACCTGCAGGACACAATTTGAAACGCGGCTATAAAAGTAAATACGATATTGGAGAGAGTGAATGGTAGGTATCCGATATCGGATCGTAAAGGTGAAGTGGTCATATGTGCCAGTTTGAGTAGGTGTCTGCTAGAGGGGAGACCTCTTATAACTTAAAGTTATAAGAGGTCTCCCCTACGTCAATCACTGACCTGTATAAATACCACTGGACAGGCTGTTTTGATATGTTTGACAGCAAGTTTTTTGTGCCTATTTGAAGCGCCACTCGCGAGCGTCCAGAGAACTAATTTTGACGTTGTCATTAATGCATCAGTTGTCATATCCTAAAATAAATATGTATCTAAATTATTATGTAGATATAACTATTGAAAAACAAATTTAGGAATACATTAAAATCATACAAGAGGCTGCGAAGGAACGTACAATACTCTGAAGTATTTTTGCATTTAGAATTAATTTCTTTCATTTTCCGCGTTGTTTATATTTCAAGAATCAACGTAATAAAGATTTTTGTATATAATTTCCGACCATCTGTCGAAGTTTGCTGACGTTGTCATCACTAGTTTTAGTACCGCAAACTCTCGGTCCATGGCCAACAGCGCCAAAATGGCGAATATCAAACAGGCACAAAAGCACTTTGACAACCGCCAGTCCAGTGGTATATAGTAGCTGTAGCTAGTGAAATTACTGGGAAAATGATACAACATCTTATATCTCAAGGTGACGAGCGCAGTTGTAGTGCCGTTCAGAATTTTTGGGTCTTTCAAGAACGCGAACTTGAATTTTGCATTGGGCTGTCTTAGCTTAAGCTGAGCATAATTTCTGCTGTCAAATGACTATTAAAACGAAATCAAATATCATGTTAAGCTTACACTCAGCTAAGTTCTACGTAAGTAAAGTCTGAGCAAAGTCTGAGTACGATTTATCAGTCTAAGGTTTTTATTCATGTATAACCACTGACCTGAACATTATATCACTGGACAGGCTGTTCTATTTGTTTGACATTTGTTTTCTACCATCTATCGATGTTTGGTGAGGTTGTCATTACTAGTTTTAGTACCGCAGACTCTCGCTACAAGGCCAACAGAGCCAAAATGGCGAATATCAAACAGGCACAAAAGCACTTTGACAGTCGCCAGTCCAGTGGTATAAAGAAGAGGTCAGTGTGTATAACATATTGAAAGATTCCATGACATGGCATTAAAATGGCAGACGAAGAAGTATTCGAATAATTTGTTGCCAGACCACAATGAACAGGTTCCCTCTTTCACAATAATTATTGTACGTTATGTTCGTGTTGCTATAATATTGATTATCATATTCGTTGATGGGTGTGCAATTTATAACCGATCATAGTTATATGACGTTGAGGTTAACTACAAAATCAATAATCATTTGTTTGGTGAGTGATTGATAATTGGATATAATATTCTGTGAAAAACTTTGAATACATTCATCAGTTGTCAAAAAGACTAGTCATTTCTCAAAAAATATGTAAATTATTATGTAGATATAACTATTGACAATCAAATTTAGGAATACATAACAATCATATTACATTACCCTTAGATTAACTAAATACCGAACTACCTAAGAACAATAGCTTTTTTTATTACGGCAACTATTAGATACTTGTGTGCGTGGCATCTTGACACTCAATGGCATCTTTCAAATTTTGTAACATACGCTTTGTGTTATTTTACATTGAAATTAATAAAATACAAAATACTTACTAATGATATGTGATCCCAGAGTCTTTCGTATTTCTTGTAGTATTATTTTTACAAAGTTTTACCACGCAACCCGCCATTTTAGTTTCAATTATTAGCAAAGTTTAACAGAAAACATGTGGCACGTCAACGTCATACATTGTTCGAGACTGGCTTGAGTACGCCCACTTGAGCGTAGTATTAGTTAGCGTAGCGGAGACCAATCCTTAATCCAAGTTATAACATTTTTAATTAATTATTGTGAAGCACTAGGTCGTTATATTGCCACAAAACCACTACTTGACAGATACAACAAAGAGTACACATCCGACCATAGAGTATATTAAATGAAACCTTTGACATTTAAACTCATTATAAGTTGCAAAGGATGGCTGGGATGTTGTCGTATTGCGTCACAGAGAAAGTTGCACGCGGTCACCGGCCCCGCGGATCACTCGGTCTACCCACACATGCAATGTTTACCTCCACACCTTTCTATTGTACATGCAACTCTTCCTGTAAATATAACATTAACTTCTTATGTTATTCAAATCCAAATATTTTTGTTCAAAATAGGTATAATGGCACTTATTGACAGTCAAAAACTACCACATATTCGAAAAAGTATGCCTCTGACCTGAGAAGAACGGGCGCAAGAAACTCAACTTCTTTTTGAATTTATACTTCTTTAGTCGCTTTATGAAAAAAATATTAAAGTGAAATTTTAAGATGCGTGCGCATCACTGTAATACAAAAGTAACAGGGTGAGGTTGGTTCCTAAAATTTTCTGAACGTTGCGACATTCGTTTTTTTTTTTGGTTTCTTCGTCCATTATTAGGACAGACAAAGGGTACAAGCCCATACAGCCGTATTCGTTATTTAATAATCAATTGTCAAAGCCATCTTTGCAAGATATTTACAATATTGTTCTTTCTACAAACGTAGAATAGCAGGAGGAATAAATAATTTTGAGGATTTTTGCTTTGTTGCGCCAAAGAAGTATAACTTCTTGCGTACATACAGAAGTACACACACACTTATTTTTTTCAAAATTGGATATAATATCACTTATTGAAAGTCAAAACCTACCACACAGTCGAAAAAGTATGCCTTAGACCTGAGAAGAGCGGACACAAGGAACTCAGCGGGCTTTTTTTTTAATAAAAATATGGATTACAATGTAATATCGAACAATAAAATTTATTATTTAATAGCCTGAAGGCGGTCGCTCCAATCCCAATCTGTGATATCAGTAAGAAACTTTTTTTTTTACAATTTCAATTGAATTTCGTAATGTGTTTTGGACATTTTATGCACTTGTCCTTTCCCCCCCTGTAGCCCCGTGTATTAGTGTCCAAGCTTCCCAATTTATTTAATGTTGGAAGTAGAATTTTTATGTTATACAATATAGAAAACGCATTATCAATACCGTGTCTAAATGTAAGTACGCTGATTTCAAGCATACAATGTTTATAAGAAACCCGACATGTTTCAAAAACATACAGTTTTAATAATAATAACTTAACATGCTGCGGAAATTCCACAAATTTTCAACGACGCATAAAGTCTTAATAATAATATTTTTTCTCTGTTTTGTTTTAAAACTTATTACTAACAAATAACTAATGCATTAATTAATGTTAATATTTAAACTGAATAGAGAATTTCTGTGTGTGCTAAGATTTATTTCATAAGATTTCAATAAATTCACAAACACACAGTACTAATCTAACACGGATTTTATCTTTTGTGTGCAAACCGCTAACAATGATCAAGAAACATTGACTCAAGAAAGTAAGTAGCAAAGAACAGAAGGCCTACTCCTAAAATCGATATTCGATATATCGTGGCATTAGTCGTGTCAAATCCTACTCTTAGTTACATCGTATTCAACGTCGAAACGATGATTGAACGAACGAAACATTATTCGGTATTATCGTTTCTAACCCTACTCTTAGATGAAAATGTCAGAGACGAATATTCGAATTTGACAAAATAGTCAAACGTCACTTTTACGATAATCTCAACGACACCTCTTAGGCTCTCGTTGCTATTATCGGTTCAAGTTGTATAGATATATTGCCTTAAAAATATTATAAAATAATTATATGTGATTTACAATAGTACAACACTTGAATACAACAGATTTTTTTTACTACCGAGTAATTTAAGTCATTTTGTTGATCGTGCGTAGAAAGTAATGCAAATGGCCGCCGGAGAAATAGGAAGTCGACGAGAAGGGTTGTTGCTTTATTTACATTTAATTATCTGCAAGTTTTGTATTATATTTTTTATGTGGTCATATTATATTCATTACATAATTTTTGAATATTTATATTTTGTGTAAATGATATCAAATTGGTGGTGCAAAATCTAGCATGGCCTTACCGCCTAAACTGTGTTTTGACTTTTGACACTTATCAGCGACATAGCACAGATAATATGTAGTTTTTAAAGGTTTGCGCATAATTCAAAAAAAGTCAAGTCAAAAAAAAAATCAAAATATTAGTCTATGGTTACGATAAACGATAAGGAATTCGAACATTTGTCAGAGTAGGGTAGTTGCGATATATTCCGAGTATTGTCGTATCGTACCGAATGTATCGTTGTCGATTTTGCGAGTAGACCTCCAGTAGCGAAACGCAGTGGTCTCCTTGAAATTTATGGCTACGTCTAGGCGAAGCGCTAGGGTTGGTACATTACAAAAATATTTACTTAGTGCATATTATATCTATTATTTTGGAATAGTGTTTTTGAAGTCGGTTGTTTTTGTTTGTTAATTTTTAAGCTATTGCATAGCTTCTATCGCGGGCCTTGAGCGTGGAGACCGAATCCAGATATTCCGTAACGAAAATAACCTAACACTTACTTACTAGATCTATATAGATATTTCTATGTCTTTTTGTGCAGAAGGTCTCAGGTTCGAGCCTGGGGTACGTCTTGATTTTTATTTAATTTCACCTGTCCCGTTGTCTGTCTGTAATCAAATCTTGCAAGTTAAATTTTACTCACTTCCCGTTTGCTTTTTCTTAAATTAATTTTATCAAAATAAATACTGCATAAGTAAAATAAATAAATAATTATAATTGCATAAGTTGATAAAAAATGCTATGCAATAGCTTTACCGCGGCAGTCCCCGAGTGCCACACGTCTTTTTTTTTATTATTGTTTTACAAATAATTTCAGTGACAATATAATATGTAACTCAATATACTCAAACTTCAAATAGTCAATGCACTACACGAGTAAGTCAAAAGAGTTTCTGTTGCTAAAACTATTTTATTTTATTAGTACATCATAATTTTCAATATACCTTAAAACATATTTTTTAATTTCTCGATGATAAGGATATTAATTTGAAACTGATATGAAACGTAACAATTTAATTTTACAATCGTTCAAAACCTATTCGCTGTCACAATTTTTCCAATTAGTAATAGTTCTTTGTGTTGTTCATTGATGGCATGTGTACGTCATTATTAACACATAATAGAGATCACACAATGCCTCTTAGTAATGAATAGCAGATCATCATTAATAACTTTTGTATTTCCAAGTGTGTTTAAGGTGTGGTTCCGTGGAAATGTTGTGCAACTCTTTGGCATTTCGTGGATATCTCTACAGGATGAAGATCGGACCTTAGTTGAGGATTTACAAGTAGATTTATTTACTGCATAAATGTAGTATGAACGCATGAAACTCCATTACACATTACCAGTAGGCGGCTCCTTTGCGCCCGATGCTGTCTATATTAAGAGTACCACAACGGCGCCTATTCCACGCCGTAGCTAGTGAAATTACTGGGATTAAATGAGACTTGACATCTTGTCTCAAGGTGACGAGTGCAGTTGCAGAATTTTTTGGATTTTTAATAATCTTGAGCGGCACTGCATTGAGCTGATATGAGCAGGGCTTATCAATTACCATCAGCTGAACGTCCTACTCGTCTCGTCCCTTATTTTCATAAAAAACACTTGACGGTCGTTTCGTGTATGTAAAAATATAACTTTTACGCAAGAATCTGGTGTAAAAAGCCCCAGATACAATTACACGCGTTTTAATCCTTTTAAAAGTGTTTTATTTATATGTGTAACACTCGCGGTAATTAAAGAAAATACTAAAATAGCTAGTATGAAAGGATTGCGAAAAGAAACCGTAAGCGTAATAAAGCTAGTTTATTTACTTATTTCTGTTCATAAAACCTTTTATTTGCGATACGAGGAATAATTCATCTATACTGATATTATAGTGGTAAACTTTTTGAGTTTATGAGGTAATCTCTGGATTTACAGAACCAATTTTGAAAATTCTGCTAAAAATACAAAGCCACATCGTTTGCGAGCGTCATAGACTGTATATTAATCCGAAAATACTTTTTCGTGGTAGTCTGATTTGCATAGTAAGTCGGATAGTTTTGTATATATACATGTAACAACATTAAAAATAAACAAAATTTCAACGAACTGATCAAAAATGTTATCTTCTGATCAAAACTCTCATCTTCTTTGATAAGCTCGGTGTGGCGTTTGGCATAGGTCTAGAAAGGCTCTGAATACCTAATCGAGTGAGGTTTAGTCAATTGTGTTTCGACTCTCTAAAATTACTAACTAGAATCCTAAACTTATGATTGCCATAAAAAATATTTGAAATTCCATGTTTTTTCGACTTAAAATTGATTTTTCGTACAGTCGTAGTTTTTGGGACTCACGTCCTTAAAGACCAAACGCTCACACAATGCACGCTATGGCTAATGCTGGATAACAACTGCATTACCGGACCTTATAGTGAATGTTAGCCATTTTTTTTTATGGAATAGGAGGACAAACGAGCGTACGGGTCACCTGGTGTTAAGTGATCACCGCCGCCCACATTCTCTTGCATCGCCAGAGGAATCACAAGAGCGTTGCCGGCCGTTTTCTAAAGGAATGTCTTTATATCCTGCAAATATGCATTATTTATGTAGTAATTTCATTTAACTCCATTTATTATTCGGTATCCTGAGATCATTTTGTATTTATAAGTTTTGCAAACTTGTACTTTCCGTAGTTATTTTGTGTGGTTCGGCTTATGTCATACTGTGTAGGTGCTATTAATACCATCTGATAACTACTGTACTGTGTTCTTGTTCGTACAACAATTGAAACTTAGCCCACACGCAACCGCGAGCACTGTTCTACAGATTCCATACAAACATTTATCAAAGTTGATAGTGTGTTTTGGCTGTGACTTTTACGCGACCGACGGAGTTACTTTTACGCTCATAATATTACAAGTATTTAGTTAATTATATGTTTTTATCTGTGTTATACGTGGAGGTTCCTTTGCACAGGATGCCGGCTACATTATGGGTACCACAAAGGCGTCTATTTCTGCCGTGAAGCAGTAATGTGTAAGCATTATTGCGTTTCGGTCTGAAGGGCGCCGTAGCTAGTGAAATTCCTGGGCAAATGAGACTTAACATCTCATGTCTGAAGGCGACGAGCGCAGTTGTAATGCCGCTCAGAATTTTCCGGTCTTTCAAGAATTCTGAGCGGCACGGCATTGTAATGGGCAGAGCATATCAATTACCATCAGTTGAACATCCTGCTCTTTTCCCTTATGGTCATAAAAAGTACTTCTTTTAATTTAAATATATGAAAGAATGTCAATTATTTAAGAATTTTGGACACATGTTTGATTTGGAATGTTTAGGCTAACGAAATACCTAAGAAGTTCAACGTGCCATTTGGCATAGACCTTCTCGAACTCTCTCCATTGTCCTTTGAAACTCTAATCCAGAAAAGACCCGAGGTTACGACAAGACGATATGTCTTTCAATATTATTTCTGAAAGTATTTGTTTTCGAGTCTATAGTCATGCTTTCCTGTGGTGTTTTACTTATTCGATTTTGAATTTTGAAAACACCTATTTTAGTATGCATAACCAGAAGGAAGTAAATGAAAATTTCGTGCATTTTCGCGAAATTTAATGTTTGTAGCCCAGAACATAATCAAATGCTGTGTATAAAACATTGCGTCCATAACTTTGGTTTCTTTGTGTAGTTTTCTGGTAAATAACAGAAAATATAGGTGAGGTGAAACAATATTAAATGTATTCGTGTGAATAAGATAACGTCTCAACTCACGACGCGCGCTCGCTTCAAGCTTTCTATTATTAAAAACTGCACAACTTATTTCAGTACCACTAAATAATTTTGAGTATACAAACCTAATTTATATACTGAAACTTAAGGACCACATAGGATTCGAACCCGCTAGGGATACGCCCTAGCGTTCTAACAACTCGGATGCCAACAGCTAGGACAGTCTTCCGGATGACGCATGATCAATAAATCTTTGTGTGACCATAAAACTCCCTGATACATTCCAGAATATCAACGATTGTCTTACGAATTTTCTATCAGGGCATGTGTCCTGACGCGAGTTTAACATTTTATACCCATCGGAAGAAAAGTGCTTAACGCTGCTAAAAAAGTATTCACTTCAAAAAAAAAAAAATTGTGGCACTCCGGAAGTGCCTACAGAAGTGAAAACTTGAACAGTTACGTGTGTATTTATGGAATTGCCAAGAAATATTTTATTGTGCACGAAATACTTTTAAATTAAGTGTGTTTGGTAGCGGTAATAGCCTGAACACATGGTCGGATTTGGTCCGACCGAACCTTCGGACGCGCTCCGGTACCGGTCCATATTCGATGGTATGTGGCATCGTTCATCGCACAAAATCCGGTAATAATCATAATTTGTGCGATGGATCGCGTCCGATGGTTATGCCGTAAATTCGATCATGTATTAAGTCCAGCTAGTAAGTCTTTTGTTGGGCGATGTATATGCTCTTACAACAAGATCCCAGAAAATGTTCAAAACAAAAGTATTACGTTATTCAAAAGAATTGTTAAAAAACGTTTGTGTGGTGAAGATTACTATAACATAAATGACTTTCTTAATGATACCACAGATTGGGAATGGAGCGACCGCTCTCAGGCTTCTAAATAATAAGTTTAATTGTACAACATTACTTTGTAAACATTTTTTTTTGATGAAAAAAAAAGCCCGCTGAGTTTGTTGCGCCCATTCTTCTCAGGTCTGAGGCATTCTATTTGGAATGGGTGGTAGTTATTGACTTTCAATAAGTGATGTCACATCCTATTTTGAATACAAATATTTGAGTTTGAATTTGAATAGCTTCACAGTTTCGCAATTTCAATGGTTTTTCCCATCTCAATAATTGCCCAACGTGCCTAAAACAGAAGAAGCAAATAAAAAAGAATTTATGTTAATTGTAGGTGATGAAATAACAAAACGTGCGCGAGTTTTAATTTCAATAATTCTTACTTGCTTTGTAAACGCTGTTTGAGTGTTAAATTTATTACGCGTGAAACATGGCCGATTCACTTTCGATTTCAGAATAAGGTGACTTCGGATTACGTCATATTAAAAACAATTGGAAACCTTAGCCCACTATTGTAATCGTTACTGAATGAAAACTTCTTTTGAATCGTTTTGATATGAAAGTGGATGAAGCGAAAAAGCGAGACAGACACATAAATTAATAATAACGTAGGGAAAATGAGTTAGGAAGTATTATACAGTGTTTTGGTACCAGGCGATCATAGTTGAAGAAAAGATTGTTTTATGTATGACGCGAGCATACCGTAATATATTCTGACGTCAATGGCACGACGTATTACTATATAGGCACCAGGATAACATAAATATGGTAGCAGTGATAGTAATGTCTTTCATATCGGTTGAAATCATGTGTCGTACTAGCAACATGTACCAGGACTTCATATGCAGTCTAGAGGTTCATGCACATTGCAGGTTTCACTTCTGACATTAGTACTTTGAACACACGCAATTTTTTTTATATTTTAAAACATCTACACACTTATAAATGCTTGTTTTGTTTTTTGTTGTATACTAATGTACGATCTACGTGATTTGTATTTTGATTGTTAAACAAAACATGAACTTGAATCATTTTTATAGGTTCTATGCTGTGTATATTGTTCTATGGAATGTTTTAAATTTAAATATCGATCCTGTTAATTCCCAATTTATTTTTACTATTTAATTAACGAAAAAGTTGGCATAAATAATTTATTATAATCTTCAAAAGCAGCCAAGCTATATGTTGGCTCTTATCCAAATTTTAGTATAGCTTAAGTAATTATTTGCTCTTTACATTATTAATTTGCTAGAGTTTCACGCATAAAAGCAGTTACTCTCATATTTTTGTTTTTTTTTATTCTTAGGGTAAGGTAAGTTAGGGAAAGGACGCAACAGGACTCTCAGCGAATTCCAAATTAGCGTCTGGAACAGTTTAAACAGCAATTATAATGTCTGGCAATATTAGATTTACGTTGTAGAAAGTTCAATAAAAATAATAAAAAAAAACTTCTTAAAATGGTTTAAAAAAATCGATATTTTACCTATGCAGGTAGGATGCGTACTGATGAACGCAACCACTACCGCCAGCCAGATAGTCTATATGACGTCCGGAAGAGTGAGAGAGATAGGAGAGGAGATCTAAAAACTGGCCTACCTGAAATTCTCTTTAAAAAACGTTGCTAGATCTTAGGCGATTACATATTACCATTGTCACCAACTGTGTTTTTTTAATGAAAATATGGGACGAGACGAGCAGGACATTCAGCTGATGGTAATTTATACACCATGCTCATTACAATGCAATGCCACTCAGGATTCTTGAAAAATCCCAAAAATTCTGAGCGGCACCACAGCTGCGCTCGTCACCTTGAGACATAAGATGTTAAGTCTCATTTGCCCAGTAATTTCACTAGCTACGGCGCTCTTCAGACCGAAACACAGTAATGCTTACAGATTACTGCTTTACGGCAGAAATAGGCGCCGTTGTGGTACTCATAATCTAGCCGGCATCCTGTGCAAAGGTAAAAAAACTGGTGTGTTTGCTGTTCACCCAAAGAGCAATTTTTTAAAGTATTCTTCCAAACACAAACAAACTGTGGGGCAAAAATAGTTTCAGATTCACTCGCGAATTCACTCGCGATACTTAGCTACACTTTTTTTAGTATTTTAAAACATATAGTATACTTATATAATAGTGAGTACACAGGTACTGATGGTTTACGATGTCTAAGCAACGCTATTTACACGAAATCTCTATACTTACCAGTGGGAGGCTCCTTTGCACAGGATGCCGGCTAGATTATGGGTACCACAACGGCGCCTATTTCTGCGGTAAAGCAATAATGTGTAAGCATTACTGTGTTTCGGTCTGAAGGGCGCCGTAGCTATTAAAATTACTGGGCAAATGAGACTTATTAACATCTTATGTCTCAAGGTGAGTTGCGCAGTGTAGTGCCGCTCAGAATTTTTGGGGTTTTTCAAGAATCCTGAGCGGCACTGCATTGTAATGGGCAGGTCGTATCAATCACCATCAGCTGGACGTCCTGCAGGTGTCGTCCCTTATTTTCACAAAAAAAAACTTAATTCACACGAGAGTAAATTATTTTCTGTGTCTTAGCCCTGGTTAAAAATATTGTTTGGAAAGGATGACATAAAACACTGACAAACAACATTTACATTAAACACTGACAAAAACAAACAAAATAGCGTGGAGCACTGGCATAAGTAAGAAATAGTAGTGAGTCTATACACTACACGGTCAGCTGCTGCGAACTATAGGCGCCGCGCGACCGTCACGCGACATGCAACACACAGACGAAAAAGTTTGAGACGATGTAATAAAAGTTTCACTTTAATATACTCAGGTGAAAAGTAACTAAAAGATGAGCTATGATATAAGACGACCTGTATAGCCGAGTGGTTAGCGATCCTACCTACTAAGCTAGAGGTCCCGGGTTCGAACCCTGGTAGCTGCAGGCATTTATATGATGAATATGGATGTTTGTTTCCGAGTCATGGATGTTTAAATGTATTTATGTATGTTATATGAATTTACGTATGTTTAAGTAAGTATATTGTATAAAATATATCATTGTCTTGTAACACATAACACAGGCTATATATGCTTAACTTGGGGCAAGATAATTTGTGTAAAAAGTGTGTCAATATTATTATTATTATTCTTCTTCTTATCTTATTTTCTACATTTTTTTATATAACATATTTATAAAAAACAATATTACAAATATAAATATAAAAAATAGAGTCCCGCCGGCGTTAGTTCACGACAATTCCGCCGGTGGTTAGGGCGACAGACTGAGGAACTTCCGCACGATGCGTGCCGTTCCCAAAACAGCTGCTTTCTATAACTGACCCTTTATCCAGTTATTATTATTATAAGAAGTCGGTAGCCATAGAGTGTTTACATACAGTGATTATATTTAAAACACCATGATGTGTATTTTGATCAATTTACATCCATTGGCAGGCGGAAACAAACGATTTTCTGTTCGCTTATTACTGCTGTGTTCCGTTCTAACAACTGCGCGACCCGCCTACATAATTGTTTCAATTACGGCTCTAACATTTTCGTGACATTTTATGATTCTAATATTAATGTTAGGGTTTCAATTTTCGTGATGGGTTAAGATTAATAACAGTAACTTGTTTGACATAAATTTCAATCGATCGGTAAAGCCGTTTAAAAGTTATTCTAAAAAAACACATATGAAAAAAAATTACGTAGTGTTTTTTGAGATCTCTTAAAATCTACCGGTCCGAATCGGTCCAAATTGTATTTTTATTTAATATATAAATATTCCGAATCTTAATTTGGTCAAGCTCTTTCGAATGGCGCCAACCGCGATGAAATCGGTCGAGCCGTTCAAAAGTTATAAGAGGTTTATATTCATCCGTGGAGATCTGATGAAAACTCGATTTTCGAAGAACGGGGTCAAACAAACATCCCGGTTTTTGAAAATTTTCAAGCTGGAAGTTAAAAATAACAAATTAATAATAAAATATTTTATAATATGAAGAAGCGCCATAGTCAAGTGATATTACTGGGTTAGTGATGAGACGCAACAACCTATCGTCTCAAAGTAATGAGTGCAATTGTTGTGATGCCTAAGATGTATTGCATTTTTAATGGACGACATGTAGCCACGGACGAGTAAAAAAAAAGGACTCCGCGCCGTGATATTAGCAAGTGAAGCACCGTTATGCTAGTGTGTGTGCGGTTACGGGAGATACTAGTTACACAATTTTTCTCCCTTAAATAATCATATATGGCCATAAATACATATATAGTATCGTTATTACACTTTTTCACAACGCACGACGGCATTTTTAAAATATTTTATTGAGACGCAAACTGATCTGTCACAGACGATGACAATTCTCATAATGGCCGCCATCAGCCTGTAGTAGTGTAAGTGTGTGCGTGGGGCTATGTATTTACACGTTAATCGGCTTGTTTTTGTGCTACACTGTTATGTAAGGTGACACGGAGTCCTTATTTTTTACTAATCTGTGCATGTAACATGTATTCCTATCCAATAAATAGCACAAATGAAAACTCACTGTACTCAGTATTATATAGATACGAAGGTACATGCTCACAATTTAACAAAAAATAGTGCCCCGCGGTACACGATAACACATTGAAATAACGTAAAAACATGGCGTGATTAAAAGATTTTCTTATTATTTTCTTTTAAAACGAAAGAAGATGATAGTGTTTAATGTTTCTAGTATTGTTCAGTGTCATCTTTGTGAAAAAAAAATAATTACTGTCAAAATGCGTCCCTATTGGGACATATTTTTTTTTGAGAATAAGGGACGAGACGAGCAGGATGTTCAGCTGATGGTAATTGATACGCCGTGCCCATTACAATACAGTGCCGCTCAGGCTTGAAAAACCCAAAAATTCTGAGTTGCACTACAATTGAGCTCACCACCTTGAGACATAAAATGTTAAGTCAATTTCGCTAGCTACGGCGCGAAATACCTTCAGACCAAAGCACAGTAATCTCTACACATGACTGCTTCACGGCAGAAATAGGCACCGTTGTGGTACCTATAAACTGGCTGGCATCCTGTGTAAAGAAGCCTCCCACTGGTATATTTTCTCTAATGTTTCACAATCCCATAACAATAATATATTTTCGCAACATGTATTGAAACAGAGGTAACTGGAACTAAATGTGAAATACAGCAACGGATTAATTTTTTGACTAATCATTGTTTCGAATACATATTTGAGTTGGAATAGTTTATTACTATGTACAAACACCGAAATGAAATTGAGTAGAAGTTATTCAGATATCTAATGTTATTATATAACATTTTATCATCTAACACAGACAGAAAGGCCCTCTGGCACACTTTAGGCTCAATAACATAATAATCTGCATAGATATCTGCTCCTTTTGGGTATATTATGACGTGATGGTTTGTATCCGGATAGACATCAGCCATTGTAATGACAATCAATACACGAATTACTTGAAAATGTATTAGAATGTAATAAAAAAGGCATTACAAACTTGTCGCTTCTCCTATGGGTTTTTAACTCAATTAGATGACGTCTGCTTGTCAAAGAAACATTTTCCTTTAACAAAAGGAAAATTAAACTTTATTATATATTCAGCGTAGCTTCTAGATTGTTAGTGTTGTATTGAGTTTTCTTTCGAAAGTTCTGGAATAAGTATAAAGGGCACGGTGCAATTGCATTAAGGCTAGAAAAATAAGTATTTGAGCGAAAAGGAATAGAAAGATTCTTGAAAGATTAATATTATTTGATTTTAAAACATTACTTTTTAGCTCGCGTTATTCAAGTCAATTATTTTTAATATTTTGCAGAAACGACTTATACGTGAGGCTAAGATTTTCACTCTTTTTCATTTTAGTTACGAAAGATAATACGACTCATATAGCCGAATGTTTGGCGACCCATACTACTAAGCTAGAGGTCTCGAGTTCGTATCAATCCCGGTAGAATCATTTATATGATGAATATGGATGTTTGTTTCCGAGACATGGATGTTTTTATGTATTTAGGTACGTAGGTATATTAAATATATCGTTGTCTTGTACCCATAGACAGGCTATGCCTAGTTTGGGGCAAGATAATTGGTGTACAATTGTAAAAGTATGTATTTCTTGAAATAATTAATTTAATTCGCTTATTTGTTATGTAATTTACGCTCGTACTGACGCAGTCAAACTTGAGAACATGGATTAAAATACCGCCAAAAGATTTTAAAATGTCGCACAAGTTACAATTTAAGTCCTTCTAAAACCCGTTGAATTACATCTGTGAGCGACCACTTGTACTAATAAATGTTGCGTTATTCAAAGACCTGTGTGTGCACACCGGATATAAGTAGTTATATAGACAGCGGTATTGTCATTATCATGGTATCTGTGTATCTCTGTATAGAAAACAAATTGTTGAAGTGACGCTGAGCACTTCGTTTTGAGGTTATTGAATGAATAATATGTTATGTTTTTTAAAGTGATAACCCTCACTTCTAGGATTAATACACAAACAAAATTTTATGAACGATGCGGGATTCGAACCCACGACCTCCGGCGTTCCGTGCCGGTGCTCTAACCAACTGAGCTAACCGTTCGAGTACTGCCTCGTTATAAAATCCTGTTTGCTTTGTTCAACTCTCAGGTTGTGGTTTCATCTACAGGATCTACTTTACAGTTGATAACCTGCTCAACCCCAATATTTGCATATTAGGAAATTGACTTGAGATGTCGCTCTTGTAAACCTAAACAATATGTTATGTTTTTTAAAGTGAATTTTTGTACAGTTTGATTGAATGTATGCTATTCAAGTGGTTCGTAAAAGTATTTAATTATAATAATTTCTGTGAGTGAGTTGTTGATATAATGCTAATCCTAGTAGTAGAAACCATCCATGCACGCGATTGTCACAACAGCCGCAGTTAGAAAACTATGATTACGAACAATTTTATCGTAACGTGCCCACAACACTATTACTGGCTTTACGAAACTAAACAATTGTGCAAGTTATTGCTTTTTGCTTTCATTATTCAACCGTGATTTCAGAGTACATAAAAAACCTCTTATAAGTGTTGCATACCTAGTAGGTATATTGTATTTCATTAAGGCCGCTAACCAGAGAAATCGCCAAAATAGCACTTAATTGAAACTATTTCCTGACGTTCTATAAAAAGCTTATATTTTTACAAAAAATAATTATATATATCAACATAATATGAGTAGAATTTATTTATTTTTTATTGACAGTGCGAAAAAAATCACCAAAATACCTCTAACTTTTACAGTTGGAGCCATGATTATCATTCAATCTAGATAAAAGTTGTACGAAAACTTATTAATTGTACACCAATACTATTAAACATGACACAGATTTGTTAGGTTTTTAAAGAAAATTGTATTATGTTTGTAATATATAAAAAACGGTTCTAACTCTGAATTAAGACTATGGGAAGAGGTATCCTAGCTCCGCTCGATTCCTCAAGGCCATCGGCTCGGTCCCCAGCCTTAACATTTAAATATTCTTTAGCGACAATACTTCTTACCATAGCCTAGGGATAGATACGTACATATTAAGTTCTACTATTTAATCGTCAATAAGAATGTAAATAATGCATTTATATATAAGCATTTCATAAACATTAATTGCGCTACATTTCACAGTCCGATGTTATCGTAATAATTTCTTTCGATATTTTGTACGAAACGGAAGTACACTAAGTGGAAAATTAGAAGGGCAACCGAGTATTTATTTGGTCGGCAACACATCTTCAGTAACAGTTGAGAAATTTGAAGAGCGACAGGCAAATACATCGATGTCTAATAAATATCACTCCGAAGTAACAATTTCTCATAATGTAAGATTCCTTTGTGTCGGAATCTGTTCATTAGCTCCTAAGCCTTAGTCATTAATCAATAATGAATTCCTTAAAGACTGATTGCTACCTTAATAGTTAAATGTTAGTTACCTACTCTGGAAAACAAATTGTAATTACTCTATCTTAAACCTAGATTTTTTTTTATTTATATGCTCTTCTTCTGTTTTGTATCGTCACTTTGTATAAGCTGTAACTATCCATGGAAACTTATAATTGTCACTTAATGTATTCTATATACTTCCAACTATTACTGTGATTCACACAAGGCTTAAAATTTGGAGTTGTATACGATATATAAATATAACGACCAACTAACTATCGACTGCGACGTCCTGGCTTGTTCATACAGTTACTTTACCATTGGGAGGCTCCTTTGCACAGGATGCCGGCTAGGTTATGGGTACCACAACGGCGCCTATTTCTGCCGTGAAGCAGTAATGTGTAAACATTACTAAGTTTCGGTCTGAAGGGCGCCGTAGCTAGTGAAATAACTGGGCAAATGAGACTTAACATCTTATCTCTCAAGGTGACGAGCGCAATTGTTGTGCCGCTCAGAATTTTTGGGTTTTTCAAGAATCCTGAGTGGCACTACATTGTAATGGGCAGGGCGCATCAATTTCCATCAGCTGAACGTCATGCTCCTCTCGTCCCTTTTTTCATAAAAAAAATACAATAGGAACATGAATATGTCTTTGGCTAGTGCCGTTTCAACAACCACATCGAAATCAGATAATCCATTTCATAGCTTGAAAGTTGTGATGATTGCTCTTGATGATCATAAACGACGATGGCCACTTTTCACGAAGCTTCACGGTCTGTTCATAGTCCCCTTATTTATGTACCAGTTTAATTCCCAACCCACGTAAAGCAAAAAAGTACGCGTTCATGTGCGGTCCGAACATGCGCAATATAGCTTGGCCACTAGCCGTGACAATTATATGCGAAATTATTAAATATTTTCATTGATTAGTGACAAAATTAAAGCAATCACGTGTGCCTGAAATTCGCACCTAATAATATGTTTTCGTATCTAGTAGGACGTCGTCATCGGCGGACTTGTCATCAAAATGATGCCTGGACATGTTCTGATGTCAGCCAGAAACTTCTGCCTCGCAGCGCCACTTTTTGGAATCATCTGTTACTGACAGTATTCTGGAACTGAGACGTCCAAAGGACATTCAAGCTCAGTCTCTTTTTCTGCTTCGTGACACTCTTGGTAGAGTGGTCTTGTTCACGCAATGACATCATTTTGGGGCAGATGTGAATCGCCTCATGAGCATTTGTCACTTTTCCCAGCTTGGTACACTCGTTCAATGGAACGCCCACAACAGATTTTATTTGGTCGGTCCCTCGCATGGGCGACCTTCTTCGCGCTCTGGTGCCTTCCACTTTGCCCTGCACGACAAGGCGCTCGATGGGCTCACTCTCGCGACGAGAGACGTGTCCGAAGAGCTTAAGTATTTGTCTCTAAAGCGAAACGAAATTTAATTAAAAAAGCATTATTATTTGTGTGTGAGCCCTTTAGATCAGCCCGTTTGCCTTTTACCTTGCCACAGTGGACGTGGACGCATCCAAGCCGCGTATTAGACCTATTTTCTTTAATAGCATCCATAAGATTGACTGTTATGTTAACGGCAGTCACCAGCTGCTTGTGCACCTGACTGTCGCACGTGTCCTCGAGTACACCAGACGGCAACCAAACTGGCCATTGCTAGTATGACTTAATGTAGCTTTACGATCTCATAACTCGACTGGCCAATTAAATCAAATGCATGATCAAGTGTATTTTGTTTCTCTCTCTTCTTATCTATGTATATAAGAGACAACAAACGTGGTCATTCGAAATGATCCCGGGTTTCGACTTTCGTCAGCTATGCTATGCGATACCGCAGCCCGCTAGTGTTTGACACTTTAATGATATGGTCGCCATCTTGTCAAACATGACACAACGTGTTTTTATATTCACTTAATGCATGTCGTTGTCAGAGTATGATAATTATTCTTTATGTACTACGTTGAGGAACAGGAATCAGTTCTAAGAAATAATATTATCACATCAGATCTGATACTATTTGCGGTAACGATGACGCTATAAGAACGTGATCTATAAATATATGAGTTGTAAATTAACAACTAGTTGTTTACTGATACTGCAAGCCCATTTGCATCTTTGTTTGACTTATGTAACTTTAAGTTAAGCCACCACACGGTAGGTATATGATTACTTAAATAAACAATACTTCCGCAATTATAATGTGATTCTTGATTTTGGCAGAGAATTTCGCTGTGTAAGACTCGTAGCTAAGGCGTGCTATCGGGAACTTTAAATAAAAAACCTTAGATAATTCTAGATAGAGTCTCTTGCCGTTAGAGAACAAATAAAAACAGGCCAGGAATATTAGTTTGGTGTGCGTGACAAGCTACGTGTTACACTCGCGATTTCTGCGCTAATTGCTCAAATTACAGGTTATTTCGTAAGTCTATTTTTTTGACGTTTTCACAGCTGTCATAGTCTATCTAGACGTAGATCTAAGTAAAAAAGTTCGTGGTCACGAGCCCAGTAAATGTGAATATTCAAATTGCTATAAATATAGATTAAAAACCAATGTACAATCTAAAGTAAAATATCTGTACTTCATTGGTATGCTTGGCTTCGAATTTGATGTTTCTTGACAGATAGGTAGTTTTCTTTCACCGCCATTCGGTTTATGTGGACCCGTCCTTAATTTCATACGACGAACCCTGGGAACTCTTTTTCTTTATTTCCTGATAAAATGTACCGCTGACAACGATAGTGCAAATACGATTATCGATTGGTTAATGAAAATGTGAAATTGTAACAAAGGAACTCACATTCCCGTTTATAATTGTTCAAGTAAGAATAACTGTTTAACGGCCGTTTTCAAAAACGTATCTATCCTTAGCTTAACTTACTAGTGGTAGACAAATCTATCCTTTTACGCTTACTTACATTTCAATAACCTATCGACATAAAGCATTGCGGGCCTTACAAATAAACTTGGTATAAACTTATAAGTGATGATAAACAACGAAAATGCAAAATGTTTACAATATCGTTGACAACACTGTCAATACAATGATAATTCTGAAGTTTTCCGAATGACAAGCTGCCTTGCAAATAAACGCGGGAAACGTCATACGTCCGAACAAACCATTCGTAAGCAAATTGTCTATTTGTAAACATTTTACATATTCTTGGTTTATGCTTAGTTATAACTTTGTGCCAATTTTATTTGTAAGGCCGTTGGACTATATCTATTTTAGACATAACTATGGATAGATAAGATCTTGTCATTAAACGGTGAAAGCAATGTATCCGTATAGAGATACGTTATTGAAAGCGGCCGTAAACCGATTATTGTGAACTTAAAGTCATAGTTTATCATCCACCAAACACAAATGGCTGACTGTTGACCACGTCATCATTGTCTCCTTCTGATTCTTGTTATATCTACGTTCTCGTTTTGTTGGTTTTATTGGAGCTTTTAACTTTTATTATATTACAGAAATAATCATTCTCCAATACTTAGCTAGTTTCTCCATAGGTTGCTTTAAAGTTATTATAATTCCCAGTGAGAGGCTCCTTTTCACAGCATATATAGATTATGGGTACCACAATGGCGCCTAGCGCGTGGCTAGTAAAATTACTGGGCAAACAAGACTTAAAATCCTCTGTCTCAAGGAGACGGGCGCAAAAGTAGTGCCGATCAGAATTTTGAGCGGCAATACATTGTAATGGGCAGGGTGTATCAATTATCATCAGCTGAACGTTCTGCTCGTCTCGTCCCTTATTGTCATTAAAAAAAATTATAATACTTTACTACATACTAGTCTTTTATAACGACTTTCACCAAGAAAGTACCGAAACGTAATGATATGCATTATTTGATTGACGAAAGTACCAAATAGATCTAATGTTTATTAGTTGTAGACATGCACTTTAGGTAATCCGTTTGAAACGTCTTATTTAAGGACCAAACAAACTTGATATCAAACACCATCATAATCATCAGCCGGAAGACGTCCACTGCTGGACAAAGGCCTCCCCCAAAGATTTCCACGACGATCGCTCCTGCGCTGCCCTCATTCAACCTATTTCGGCGATCTTGACCAGATCATCAGTCCATCTTGTTGGGACCTACCAACACTGCGTCTTCCAGTACGTGGTCGCCATGCGAGGACTTTCCTGTCCACCGGCCATCTGTCCGTCGAACTTTGTGCCTTGCCCACTGCCACTTCAGTTTCGCAATCATTTAGACTATGTCGGTAACTTTGGTTCTCCTACGGATCTCATTTATTATACAAGCATATTTTCTTCTAATTTAGGCCTCCAATTGTTAGTTTTTCAACTGGAAATGTTGGCAATGAAATTAACAGTCACTTCTATGTTAAGGTCATAATATAATCGCAACAATATTAAAATTTATTTCAATTAATGATGACAATAGCAAAGGCAATAATTGTAATTGGAAAAGATTCTAAAAGACCTTGATATTGGTCAGGTGACAAGATAGTACTTAATTTTTGCAGCAATAGCAAAATATTTCTTTTGACAACTTGATGGTTACAGATACCTGTCGCTTCCGCCAAACAGTGTCGCTCAGAATTCTTAAAAGAAAAATTAATGATGAGTGGTACTGTGAGGTTTTTAAACTAAATATAGGGTAAAAGGAAAAGAGGTTCACATAATGGAGAAGGAAAGACCAGCCGCTTATATACATCCACAATACTAAAGCTCAACAGATATAGGTACGTTGCCGGCCTTTAAGATGGGAGCATGCTTTAAGGCGAAGAGTAAGCTGAAAACACGCAAACAAGATGTTTTTAGACAAGTTTTGTGGTGAAAATATAACATTTGGAGCTATAAACACTACTTTATTCTGTTACATATACCCTTAAGTCTTACTTGTAGGTTGCTAATGCTTGCTGTTAGTTAAACTTAACACTCCAGAGCTATTAAGAACTACCAGTTTTATTTGCAGTTAAACAAGTTTTTTCTCGGCATGATGTATTTGTTTCGTATACTGCTCTCATAAAAGTTGTTCTTATAGCTTTTCCTTTTTTGTGTTGGTACATTTATTAAGATTAGTAATCAATAATGAGGATTGTAAGCAATTAAACTGTTTGCGCCTGTTAAAATGTTAAATTTTCGACGCAAGAATTTTGAAAATATTGGCTTTGTTACATAGGAGCCGTGAACTCATGTCGCTCAAGGTCGCCGGCATTTAGTGTCGCCTTAAGCATATCCATTTTATTAAATTAAAATACACTTAAATCCTAGGATCTATTGTGATTGTGCGAACTCTCTAAATCTAAAAAATTAGATGTGGAAATCGAGGCTGCTAGCTAGGAAACGTGTGCTGTACTGTGCCGAAGTTTAAAGTATATCCTCAAGACCTATTTTTAATTTAATTGTTAAGGCAGTGCTCGTCCTCTACTTTGAGTACTGGTAATTTAAGATACCCCAGCCTGATTCTGCCAGTGGCCTCACAATCCAGTAGAATTTGTTTGGGGTCTTCAGTGGCTTAAGCATATCCATTAACATAGTATAAATATAAATTATCGTATATAAGATGCATCAACCTTTAGAGCTTGAATTCATTGTTTGTATAAGGATGCTTCGTGAACATGGTGGTTTTTTTAAATGAAAATAAGGGACCAGACGAGCAGGACGTTCAGCTGATGGTAATTGATACACCCTGACCATTACAATTCTTGAAAAACCCATAAATTCTGCGCGGCACTACAATTGCGCTCGTCACCTTGAGACATAAGACGTTAAGTCTCATTTGCCCAGTAATATCACTAGTTACGGCGCCCGTCAGACCGAAACACAGCAATTCTTACAGATTACTGCTTCATGGCAGAAATAGGCGCCGTTATAGTACCTATAATCTAGCCGGCATCCTCTGCAAAAGCGATTCCCACTGATGGTTGTGATGAATATCATAATTAGTAATTGCATCCAACAAATAAATGTAATAAATTCTATTTTGTTCTAGGATGAACCACTGCCGATTGGCAACGCACACGCACTTCACGCTGATCCTCCAACTCTCCATCTGTCATCTACAGTACCACCAGTATCACAAAGCACTGGTGCACCATCGCCTGACAGTCTTCTGAAGGAGGACCCTCTCAATCAAGCAGAGTCAAAGTTCGACGAAGACAAGCTACAGGTAGATTACCCAAGATATTTCTTTACCTAGTTGATAGTGATCACCGTGATTACGAGACCGTGAAGGTCGAAACGGCACGAAACGAATTAAATGTGTACAATTATTTTGAATGACTTAAAAATCTTGTCATAAGTGTTGTTTTGTCATCGTGCAGTTTAGTGAGCACTATTAATTTTTAACCGACTTAAAAAGGAGGAGGTTCACCATTCAATGATATATTTTTCAAGTGAAAACTTCCTTAGCGGCGTTGAGCACTATTCTTGGGATGCGTATAAAACGTTAAACTCGCGTCAGGACACGTGGCCTGATCGAAAGTTCGTAAGACAGTCGTTGAAATTATTGATGACAGATTTATACTTCTCCCTCCTCGCGTCGGTTTCCTCAGTGCTGAGGGTCGTGATCATCTCGACAGAGTACTTTTTTGCGTATTATTTGCCGCCATCTACCCCTTCTTCTAATAAATACTTCTAACTAATTATATTACGGCTTTTTCATGATCATATTTATTGAACCAGTGGTTGAGAAGCCGAAGCACCGCGAAGTCTATATGGATCGAATCTCAGCCGTGAAATATTTTTACAGTTTATTATGGACGAACGTTGATTTTTCTTAGAGATAAACTTTTTAATGTAAAACAATTTTAATAGTTCGGAAATGTAATTTTTTTTATGTATTACATATTGTCGTTTTTGGGTACGATAGCGCATTATATGAATATTGTATTTAACCAGATAAATGCAAAAAGTACTTTTCTATTGATAAATAAAGCAATTAGTGCGAAATTATTCCCTAACCATTCCAAAATATTTAAAAATGCACAACGGTAATGATCAAGTTTTCACTTCGGATTGCAACCCGTATTTTTTTATGTTTATTACCTCAGAACTTGCGACTAGGTGAACCGATTTTGATGATTCTTTTTATTTTAGTTGAAAGCTGGTGCTTTCCGTGTGGTGCTATTTCAATAATAACAGTAGGTGATTCCAATTCCAAAAATAACGGTAGATAACTACATTAAATTGTCGTAATAATTTGACTGACTTTGGTGTTCTCGTTTTATAGTATAAAAAAACGATTATTGCAATTTTTGGAGTAGGTGTCATCCATGATAGGTTTGTACCTACATATATAGTTATAGGTGAGATGTGCTTGAGTCGTGAGGAGGCGAGTGGAGGCGAGAGGCGTGGCGGAAGGACACCGATTCCAAAACTAACAATAATCGTAACCAGAATTAGATTAATTAATTAGATTGTATAAAAATTCGCAATTATTTTTATACTTTTTAGTGCATATTATATCTATTGTTTTGGAATAGTGTATTTGAAGTCGGTTGTATTTTTGTTAATTTTTTTTATTTTATTTCATTTTTAGCGAATTTGAAGTACACTAACTTACGATTTGTCTAATTATATGTAAATATACAAAATTTTTCAATACAGCAATGAACGTAAGCGCTTTGCAATTTCATTACAGATAGAAATTAAGCCACAGAAAGCACCCTTACTGAAAGTCGTAAAGGAGTCCCATTGATCATCATATTCCACTACGACAATTACTTGACAATAACTATCTTATGGCAGGTGACTTAAATATCCTAATTGCATAAAAAAGTTTCGGCCGAGTATCGTTAATTTGCTTCTAATAATTGAAGAGTGCCGTTACTTTCTCATTGATTCCGTAATCAGAACTTAACTAAAATCTCACCAACCTACCTTTGAAGTATATCCTTTCCAATAAAGAATCATCGAAATCGGTTTGCGCGACATTGAGTTATTCGTAAATTTATCATCCACAGACGTATTGCAAATTTAAGACTTTTATGCCATTGTCAGATCTGGACCAAATTACAATAGGACCACACGGAAAGCACCAGCTTTCCAATAAAAAAAGAATCCTCAAAATCGGTTCACCCAGTCGAAAGTTTTGAGGTAACAAACAAAAAAAACATGCCGACGAATTGAGAACCTCCTCCTTTTTTGAAGTCGGTTAAAAAGTAATAGAATGATAACACTCGTGTAACATAAAAGTAAGATAATGTTATGAATGCGGCCAGGTTTACGACGACCAGACCCCTTCATTACCCATTACGTGTCAAATGTCCCCACATTAAAGTATCACTCTTGTTAATAGCTGTGATAGCCCGAAAAGTAAGGCCCTCATATCTTAAGGCTTCATGAATCATTATATTATCAATCTATTACCGGTACAAACCAGTAAGTTAATGTCTGTTTAGCTTTCTTCTTAAATGTTAATTTACTTATTCAATTCAAATAATTTTATTCAAAAAGAAGGGCTTTTATTAACATTTCGTTACAATAACATTTAGTATTTCAATAGACTGAGGGCGGTCGATCAGTTCCCAATGTGGGGAAAAAGATTTATGTTATAGTAATCTTCTTTCGTGCATAAGTCAATATTCTCTCGGCCATTTACACTCGATCATTATAGTTAAGTCACAAGCTCTTTATTCCATTAAAAAGTATAAGTAAAACTTCTGCAAGTACACATACACACACACACACACACAAGGCAAGCCGAGGCAAATTGCTTCTATCTTTATAATCCTCACGAGCTTCCTCTCATTCTCATTCATTACTCATTTCATACATGTTTTGCTTTTTTCAATACTTCTCCAATGTGGTCGACGAAAGTTCTGCGGGGTCTCCCACAACCAACTTGCCCACACACCCTTGCTATATAATATATTCAATAAGTCATTCTTTCTTCACTTATTCGCTCCACGTGGCCAAAGCATTTCAGCATTCCTTTCTCAATCCTTGTCGCGACATCATCTTTCAGACCATAGTGCGCTCATATTACCGCATTCGGAATTCTGTCAATCAGTCTGTAATACTTCCGTGAGCCACACATACCACGCAGTAATCGCATCTCAACTGCGGCGAAAAGCACTCCATTATGAACCGCCATTCGCGCCTCTTTTGGCAGAGTCTGGCAGTTCATAAAGGCATGCAGCACTCCATTCACACAGTTTCCCGCCGTCATTCTCCTTTCAATACCTCCTTCAAATCTTCCGTCTCTTGCAGACATGCTACACAAATATAAAAATTCTGTAACTTGTTCTACCCTGTCATTTTCAACCAAAATATTACACTCAGTCAAACTTTCATCCTTCTCGAATACCATCACTTTCATCTTTCTTGCATTCACTCTCAAACCTCTCGCTTTAAAGCTCTTATTCAAGCAGTCCATCATTTGTTGCAACTCATTCACCGATAATGCAAAAATGACTTGATCATCGGCGTACAATAGGCACAATTATTAATTAAACAACCCTTCCACGTCGATCGCGCATTCGATTTCTCTCATTTTATCCATGAATAAGGTGAAAAACCAAGGCGAGTCTGCACAACCTGTCTGACACCTTTGGAGATATCAAACCAGCCCTTATAAGCAACTTTAATCCAAACACAGGCTCGAGAATCCAGAGCCAGAGATTTCAGAGCCCTCATCAGAAGATTGTCCACCCATACATACACAACACCTTCCATAATTCGTTTCTATTCACCCTATCATAAGCCTTTTCCAAGTCTATGAACGCGCAATACACCTTTTGGTTTTTTGTCGAACCTTTTTCAGTCATGCAGCGAAAGGAAAACACATGATCCGTACATCCCACGCCCTTCTGAAATCCCGCTTGCACATCCCATACCTTGTCATTAGTCACATTAACTACTCTTTCAATCAATACTCTGGCATATACTTTTTCAACAACACTAAGAAGATAAGATCCCGCAATCATTTTGGCATTTCTGCTAAGAACTTTAAGCCTTTATAACTTGGGACCATCACTACCTATCATCATTTCTACTATCATTTCTTCCAATTCATTCAATCGTCTGGTACTTAGCCGTGTATCCAACATAGATTAAAAAGGCGATGCAGCAGGCTTACTATTAGTCCATCCCAGCCTTCAACATTTCAGTCGTTGCTCGATCACACCCAGCAGACTTTCCTGACCTCATATCTCTTAATGTTTTCATAATTTTATCCATTCCAATCGGGACCACAAACATATCTATCATCTCTTCTTGCTCTATTTCACTTACATCTTTCTCGACTAACCTCTTAAAATAATTCTTCGAGCACTCTAGTATCATACTTTCTTCATTCATGACCTCATCTCGTTGATTCCTAATCACTTTCATCTATGTATTCATATTTTTGCCCTGCGCGTCTTTCACGAGTTTTCAAAACATTTTCATACTGTCTCGAAAATTTGTGCCGAATTGTTCCTCATATTTCTCATTCTGAAAGTAGTTTGTATAAAATGTAAGCACCACAAAGTAGAGTTTAAGCAAAACTGAACTTTATGTCAAACGCATACGACCTATTCACAAATAAAAGGTAATGTCTTTAGTAATTTCACTATAAAATCACTTAAAAACCAAAGCAATCGATTCAGTAATCGATTGTGAGCAAATCTTTCTTAAGGACTTGCGGTGAATCTGTTACGTTGATACCAGGAAGTACTGCCATTGAGTTTTCAGAGCGCGGAACTGAGAGTTTTGTTACGTGAAAATATTATGTAAATTGGTACCTTTTATTTCAATAGTGTCCGGTGTACCGCACGTCACGCAATGGTTGAGTGCAACTGGTGATGTCATAAGGCTTTCACTTTGAAGTAGTGATGCACTGTGACCGGCGCGGCGCCAGAGTGCCCGAGAAAGTTTTGTTTGTGCCTTCCGATATTTGTGTACGTTATTACAAAATTGTGAAAGTACTATTAAGCTCTTATACGGTGATTTTAGAAACAGGGTGAATAAGATACATTTTTCATATCCACTATACTTGACGACCCATACAGCCGAATGGTTAGTAACCGTGACTAGTAAGCTAGAGGTCCCGGGCTTGAATCCCGGTAGGTGCAATCATTTATATGATGAATATGAATGGTTGTTTCCGAGTAATGGATGTTTTTTTTTTAATGAGCAGGACGATCAGCTGATGGTAATTGATACGCCCAACCCATTAAAATGCAGTGCCGCTCAGGATTTTTGAAAAACACAAAAATTCTGAGCGGTACTACAATTGCGCTCGTCACCTTGAGACATAAGATGTTAAGTCTCATTTAACCAGTAATTTCACTAGCTACGGC
This sequence comes from Leptidea juvernica, assembly GCA_949711755.1. Lineage (NCBI taxonomy): Eukaryota > Metazoa > Arthropoda > Insecta > Lepidoptera > Pieridae > Leptidea > Leptidea juvernica. Next base: position 19,625,019 of record CATIXQ010000005.1, on the reverse strand, counting down.
GCCCTTCAGACTGAAACACAGTTACGTTTACACATTACTACTTCACGGCAGAAATAGGCGCCGTGGTCGTAGCTATAATCTAGCCGGCTTCCTGTGCAAAGGAACCTCCCAATGTTAATAATAATAATAAGTATTTATGTATGTTTAAGTTAGTATACTTTATGAAATATATTGTTGTCTTGTACCCATAGTACAGGCTATAGCCTAGTTTGGGGCAAGATAATTTGTTTAAACAGTGTGTCATTATTATTCTTATTATGAACGATTACCTAATATTATATTGATCTTATTGCAGTTAATTATATAGGATGTAACCAGACAGCCTGGGATTGAGCATGGGTTTCTGAAGCTCCCTTTAATTGAATCAATGATAGCTATTGGTATCTTAGAGGGAGAAAGTTCTGTAGTTGCAGAAATAAAAAATTGTTGTAAAAGTTTTTTGTACTTCGTCATAGTCGCTTGTATCACGGCGGTTGCGTCGAAATATACATTTCTGCTTTGTGGTTTCTTATAATTTTATTATAATTAATTAATAATGTTAATTATGGTTAATTATTAATTTAAATGATTTTAGATCGTTAGTATGACAGCTGAGAAAACTCGCGCACACTAACACAAAGTGTCATACAAATCGCGAGTGTAAGACGTATCTTGTCACGCACACTAAACTAGTATTCCTGGCCTGTTTTTTATCGGTTGTCTAACAGCAAGAGACTCTATCTAGATGTATAAATTATCTAAGTCAATTGAGTAGCTATGACTGAAAAACGGACTGCATCACGTTTTTATTCTAAAGATCTCCATTTTTAGGATGTAGTTGTTTTATACCATAAATAACCGTAATTTTTTTAATTAAACAAGCGTAGAGCTATTAGAATGCAACCACAATCTTGCATTTATTGAATAGTAAGTATTGATTTGGTAGGTTAACGTATACGCGCCATTTTCACAGCCGTTACTAAACAATGACTTAGCTAAGATCAAGATTACCAACATTACAACACAAATCAAATAACAAAATGGTGGACATTTTAAGAGCACTTGACAGTTTTTGCGAGATTTGAAAACGTGATTTTAGTTGTTATACATATTTCATAGTAATCCGGTTAGCTCATGGTCGCTCAGTGGGCAATGAAGAGGGCTATGCTGTGAGTTTCCCTGCGAGATCGAATCAGAAATTACGAGATCCTTAGTGGCAGTGGGCAGCTTGAAGGACAGAAGGCCGTTGGGGCGGCAAAGTCCTTAAATGGCGACCAAGTACTACCGGAAGATGCAGTGTTGGTAGGCCTTCCACAAGATGGACCGTTGATCTGGTCAGGATCGCCGGTATACTTTGGATGAGGGCAGCGCAGTACTGAACGTTGTGGATCTTGTGGCCTTTCTTCAGCAGTGGACGTCTTCCGGCTGAAATGATAATGTTGATGGATCCATGATGATGTAACATATTATTATAGGCTACGATTTGTGGAGCGCCCTGTTCTTCATACTAAAAAAAATTGTAAAAATGTGCTGGTTTTATGACTTATACATTAAAGAATTTCCAGTACTTATACTAGTTTGTTGGTCCATCGGATAAATTGGATCAGATTTATTCAGTTAGGTCGAAGAAATGACACTTAAATGTACAAAATTATAAAGTTTACCATTTACCACCATACCAGAAATTGTTAGCACGCATCTACAGGTGTGAAAAAAATTTGCAATGTTGCCAATGGGATAAACAACTATTTGAAAGGCTCTCATATCAAAATCGGTCAGTTTAACCTTTTCAACATATACATTTGAATTGTATCAAGTGGGTGTGGGTGGCCACATCCGAAACTATCAGGAATGGCGAAATATAAATAAATCCATCAAATTTTTCATTAGGTCAAAGAAATAACACATATGAATGTCAAAAATTATACTTTTTAGCATTTATCACCATTCGGAAAAGGTTAAGTTTTATTGAGAAGGTAATTTATAAATAAACATTCACAGATTCCTCGTTTTACAAATTTTAACTCAAAGAAGTCTCGGACCCGAATGGCGCTAATAAAGAGTGATTTAATTACTCAGCAAATTTAAGAAAGTAATGGTTTTTAATAATCTATTCATATTTTAAACGTCTTCAATAATTCATACCTACATGAACCTGCTCGAAAATCATTTCGATTGGACCAGTTCCTAAGACGTGTAATTTTTGCTGTTTTGACATTGACAGTTCAGCTCCTCATAAAAGAACTCTTCATTTATCAACACTACAGACATGATTTGTGCGCAATTAATTATGAAAACCGGTTTTATTTATATCTTTGGTATGGCTACTGCATCCAAGGTTATCTCCTAACTAGGAAACCCGCAACGGCCAACAAGACAGTCATTAAAAAAATACAAATAATTTCTTACGTAATTCCTTTTCATCGTAAGAAGTTCGTTTAAATGTGCAAAAAGTAAAATTATATTTCGTCAGAGCTTACTGTTAAGGTTCTTATTGATCAAAGAAAACGAAGGTAATATCTGTGTAGGAGGGAAATATAATCTTCAAAATTTTCTCATTAAACCTCATAAAATAAGATATCATATTCATTTTGTTTTTCTTGTCAACTTAAGATTTTACATATTTAGTTTATGAGATATTAGTTATCTATCGTAAGTTCCATTTGTAATGACTGCTAAATCGATATTGTTACTAATTTTGAAATGACGATCTATCATTTGATTTAATAGTGATATGATCTGAGCCGTAACGCATCGCAATAAGACCTGTGGCGTAGCGTTAAAAAACAACCTCTGATAACATCGTATCTAGTTTAGAAATATTCGAGTAAAATAAGCTATCGTGTTCACCTGTATAATGTATTATGGATAGTGTAGCGAATATTACCGGAATATGACCCGAGGGGGAGCAGTGGGGGGTACAGTTGTGAGTGATAGTGGAACAATGGAGCCAAACGCATTGTCTATAGCAGGATGTCCGAACGCATTGTGTCAAGTAAACAGCACAGAACGAGACACGCGCGTTCGCCAATCAACATCAAAATCATTATCGATATTATACCACAGTATACAGATTCAGGCGATAACCAACTACTTATTTATTAACTGTGGTTCAACGTTTTTACAGTTCCATACCTCTAAGACACGATTTCACCGATGACACTTCAAACAGAGTTTAATGAAAGTCAGTTTAATAAAACTTAGTTTTACGTAAACGATCCAATTGTTTTGAGGTTTTCTTTAGTGTTAATTCCGCCAATTCGACACGAGTTTCACCTCTACCCGAGGCACCCTCAGGAGATGTTGACTCGCCAAACATTTGGCTAGTTATGGATTTCCTAACTACTTGAATATTTTTTTTTACGTAAACGAGCTCAAATGTATGTATTGATCTCGATTTTACGTAAATGACTTTACATGTTATAAACAATAGAATGTGTCAAATATCTGTCAAAACTGTTATCGATAAGTATGAATAAAATTAAAATAGTTAAATATCAATGTTTCTATTACAATTATGACAGTGACAGCTCTTGAACGCGATCAAATATGTTGAACGTACCAAAATTCGGCGGTCAGCATTTAAACGCGTTTATGCTATTAAATAACTGAGTTAAGTTACTGTTGGTGAAATCCGAATTGATTCTGTTAACTCATTTACAGACGTAAGCTTAGTTCAAAGTGTTCTAATTGCGTTCTTCTTCAATGGTGAAATCAGCTCTAAATGAATTTAAAACCCGCAACAGTTAACCAAGTAAAGTCCGACTCGTATTCCAACGTATTCCTAAAAATATATATATACTATGATGAAAATAGTCTTTGTTTGAGGCTATTTCACGCCTAAACCACTAATCGTATCAACATGAAACTACCACAGTTCGATGCGAAATTTATCCTAGATGGTTTAATGCTACTTTTTTTTATTATTTACTTTATTTCCTTTTAAAATTCGCCCAGCGTAGCGGGCGGGAACGGCTAGTCTATGTATATGTATTGAAAATCTTTAAGATCGCGTCACACACGCCTTTTACATGTTCCCAAACCTAATACAAATTATGCCCAAAATTCCATAATTCCGCGTCTGTCACGAATTTATAATAAACAGTACGCTGAGTTTGACGTATTTCACTTATCAAAAATTAAGTTAAAAACAGAAATAATAAAACATCATCGTAAAAAATAATAATAATAGGTAACGCAACACACACAAACACACACGCACACACACACACCACACACGCATACACACACCACACTCGCACACACACACACAGACACGCGCGCGCTATTGTAATCTTTTATTTGTTAGTATATATAGTACATTTTTAAGTCTATTCTGTTAATATATGATTTCTTTTTATAATTTAAAATTTATGTAATCCTTAGTGGCTTTATGTAAAACCTAGGTTAATTGTGTAAAAATAATTGTTGTGTACGCTGTTGATTACTTTAATAAATAAATAAATAAATAAAAATGGTCATTGTTTGAAGCTCTTTCAAGCCTAAACCACTAATCGTATCGACATAAAACTACCACCATTCGATGCGTTTATGGCTTATTATTGTTTTATTGTATTTCTAATAAGATGAATAAAATTTAATTTATTTCCTTATAAAATTCGCCCAGCGAAGCGGGCGGGAACCGCTAGTATTCTAATATAAAGTCTATAATCTATAATCTAGTGGTGAAAATGTTTTTTCTTACGTCTCCTGCCACATAACACACACATCATTGACATACTATAAAGAACTAGACTTAAGATCACCTATTATAAATATTATAAGGTCATCAAAAATATCCAGTTGCATATACGTTTACATCAACTTATACTGATAACATTAAAACATTCATTCAAATGAGTAGCAAACCTATTTGGGACAAAATACTGCAAACACCAGTTGATATAGAATAATCCGATTCCCGACTCGTGGTCACACCAGTGTGACTACGAGAATTTTTTTTCCTCGTCGTCACACCAAGGGTTTTAGTACACCCTGTTAGTAATTGATATTATAAGTGATGTGTCAATTTCTATTCTCGTGATCTCGACATTCTCGATAGTTTAGATAACGAATGACTATGGATGGAAAATGTTTTTTTCCTCGTCTTCACACCACGGGTTTTACTGCACCTTAATTAAAGTAGTATTTCCGTAAAATGGCCTAAAGATATATAATTATTAATAAGTTTCGATTGCGTATTAATAATCAATTTATCTTTTTAAAATTTCTTTATTTCCTTGGCTTTTTTCAATGTCAATTTCCACGTCCTCTTTAAGGACAGTTAATAGATTTTTAATTATCAGACAATTTTTGTTAATTATATTGTTTAGTGGGGAGTGCCTGCAATGAATATTTCATGTTTGAGCCAGTATTTCTTCATATACGTTGAAAAATCTTTTACTTTGCCAACCTTACTTTAGTTTTTTTTGGTTCTTAATGTATGTTAGTTTTAAGTAGATTATGTATGTATATTATATTCGTAATTATTTTGATAAGTTTTTCATATTATTTGTTATTATATATTGTAAATGTTCACGTGTATTTGTAGTGTTTGCTCCAAATAAAGATATACTTACTTACTTACTTACTTAAATTTACACCTTATTTTGTGGCTGTAAAATTCAAAGTACGTCTCTTTCGTCGGCGATGTATTTTGTTTTAGTAATTGAAATGTAATTTTTTTAGCAAAATGATTAAAAACGTCAAGTTAATACAATATACTTACTTAAAAATACATATAAACATCCATGACTCGGAAACAAACATCAATATTCATCATATAAATGATTGCACCTACCGGGATTCGAACCCGGGAGCTTAGTAGTCAGGGTGACTAACCATTCGGCTATATTGGTCGTCCTATATATATATTTATTTCCAAATAAGCCATAAGATAAAGCACTTAAAACTTCAAATATAAATAAATATCAACTAAGATGTAAGCGGAGCTCTCAGATGTATTTGGCTACAGCTGACTAACAAGATGAGAGTCAATAACCCGAAAATGATCTGTCTGTCTGGAGGAAATTTAATATTGTCCACGTTAAACGATAATGTGTACAATAAAGTGTAAATAAACAATCGTTTTATCGAGATCTGCCATTTTTTATGGAATAGGAGGACAAACGAGCGTATGGGTCACCTGGTGTTAAGTGATCACCGCCGCCCACATTCTCTTGCAACACCAGAGGAATCACAAAAGCGTTGCCAGCCTTTAAGGATGGTGTACGCGCTTTTTTTGAAGGTACCCATGTCGTATCGTCCCGGAAACACCGCACAAGGAAGCTCCTTGAAAATCGCACGCATCTGGATGTGTGGAGGAGCGCCACACATCCAGATGGTGGGGATGATATCCTAATTAGTGGCGTGTCGTCTAATTCTAACATGAATTTTAACTTAATGTCGCTGAACGGAATATACACGATAAAATCTTTAAGTGTTAACTAAACCTTTCTACTAATGTATAATAATAATAATTATAGACACACTTTTACACAAATTATTTTGCCCCGAATTAGGCATAGCCTGTGTTATGGGTTGCAAGACCACGATATATTTAATACAATATACTTACTTAAAAATACATAAATATATATAAACATATATAATTATATATAAACGTCCATGACTCGGAAAAAAAATCCATATTCATCATATAAATGCATGCACCTACCGGGATCCGAACCCGGGACCTCTAGCTTAGTAGGTAGGATCGCTAACAACTCGGCTATAGAGGTCGTCTGTATGGGAGTGTTTTATATCAAAATTTTGGATACTTCTCATTTTATATTTAAAAAGTTATTGATGTTATTTAACTGATTAGGTAACGTACTTTCGTTATCAGTTTTTACCAGTGGGAGGCTCCTTTGCACAGCATGCCGGCTAGATTATGGATACCAAAATGGCGCCTATTTCTGTCGGGAAGCAGTAATGTGTAAACATTACTGTGTTTCGGTTTGAAGGGAAGTAGCTAGTGAAATTACTGGGCAAATGAGACTTAACATCTTATGTCTCAGGTTAACGAGCGCAATTGTAGTGCCGCTTAGAATTTTTGGGTTTTTCAAACCATCAGCTGAACGTCTTGATCGTCTCGTCCCTTATGTTCATATAAAAAAGTTTAAAGTTTTTTTAATATCTGTAATAGTTACGGAATAATCACCTCGTCACACTTAACGATTACATCTCATATCTGATTATTATATGCATCCTGTATATCTCATATCTGATTACTATTCTGTTCTTTATCACATGATATTATGTATATACAGTAACTCTATTACAAACACTCCACTGTCAGTCTGTCAAGGTGTATGCACGTCATAAACCGCAGTAGTTCAATAGCTGACATTTATCAGCGTGTGTCGCTGCTTTAACCCTCTTCTTAGGGCCGTTCCCAATATACTATCTACAGATAGAGATAAATTACTACCTTCTACTCTCAATATTTAGCTGTCAATAATCTGAAGCTGTCTCAATATACCCGATAAGCCATTCTTATCGCCTTATATTGGGACGCGTGAATTGAAATTTCCATACAAACTTCTATCGCTGGTAAGCTATACGTCGTCCCATTAACAGACAGCGTGTACGGATAAGGTGAGTTAACGTCGATAAGTTTATTCGGACAGGAAAGTCAACGATAGTTACGATTTTTATCTCAAGTAAGAGATAGACTGAATATTGGGAACGGCGGTAAGGATGCTGAGGATCGTGACTCATCATTAAAAACAAACATGGCGTATTCAAATTCAAATATTTTTGTTCAAAATGGGACATGATGTCACTCATTGAACGTCAACCGAAAAAGATGAAACTATTCGAAAAAGTATGCTCCAGATCGGAGAAGAACGGGCGCAAGATACTCAGCGTGCTTCATTTTTTTTACATAAAAATATGGTTAGAATGTTATAACGTGCAATAAAATTTATTATTTAATAGCCTGAAGGCGTTCGCGTAAATCGCGTGTTCAAATTAGTTCTGCACTTATGTGTGCCGTTTCTAATACGACTGTGTGTGACAAATTATTGTGCATAATACGCTACGTCTTAGGTCGTTTTAAGAGGTTACAAGTTGTAAAGACGACTGTCATACCATATAGTCTGTGTAACGGTCAGTTAAGTTAAGCCACTAAATCCCAAAAGAAGGTTAGGTCAGCGGGAGCCTATTTTAATGTTGATCGAAAAGATTAACTGTCTTATTCATAATGACTTAGCGGAGATTTAAAACATCGCTAATATACGCTTGTTAAAAAATGGTATTCATAATCGCATATTAGAGGTAAAACGCTCATTATCTCTTCGATAAAGCTGACGTGACTTATATTTATTATTTATAGCAGCTAGGACCCTTCTATAAACCTATTTTAAGCACTCGAACACAAAAAACATGGCCGACATCGATCAGCTGTTTGTGAAATAATGTGATAAATAGGTATCTTCCCGCTCAAAGTATCCGTCCGTATCCGTCATAGATTGACAAACAACAGACTTCAAAACTTTGATTTTTGAAGTTTGTAATTATTTTGATATCGACTTTTGACAACTGACAAACTATTGACATTAAAAGATGTCTGTTTCCAATGACAGTTCCTTATTAAATTAGTTAAAATCATGATTTTTTTTGTACGAAATGGCAACATTGCGTACTATAGAGACGTATTAGTTATGGGTGTTTTATCTAACGAATATGAATAAGGAATTTTATCGAACGTTCGATAGGGTTAAAACACGTTTTAACTAAATAGCTTTATACCTTCGAAAAGCGTTTTATTATGAATAAGGCAGTAAGTATCGGCGATTTAAAAGATTTTCTACACATCAAATGACGATCCATACAAGGACATGTATTTCGGAGTCTGATAGTGCATAGTTTCTCAACCTTATTTTGCTCACCGCCCACTTTAAGAATATGTTTTTTTCTAGAGTATTTTCGTGTATTTTTTTGCCTTTTTAGACTATATTTTTTAATCTACCCACGCCCCATCTGCGCCATCTCAATGCCCCCTAATTTTCTCTGGGTCTTCTACTGCCCCCCCGAAAGTCTCAAACGCCCACGTTGAGAACCTATGTGATAGTGGAACGGCAAAACTACACTACACAACAAATGAAATGAAGATTTTCTGTTTAATTTCAGAAAATTGACGAAGACAACGCGAAGGGACACACAGAGGATGATGAGAGCTCGGAATCAGACAGCTCGAGTGAGGACGAAGACGATGACATCCTCAGACCCATGCTGAAGCTTCCCATCCAGTTCGATCTGGACGAGCTCGCCGGCGCTTTCCTTGCTAACAATCAAAAGTAAGTATTGTGGAGTGGAGGTTGATTGTTATTGCTCACAGACTGAGATCCGGACACATGCCTTTGAATAAGTTTAAATTATTGATGAAAATTGCGGAGTCACCTCTATGTGAGTTATGTGGAACAATTGAGGATGTTGAGCACTTGTTAAAGGAATGTGTCCGATTTCAGTCTAGTTGTAAGACTTATGGGTTTGAACAGATTTGATACGGGCATGTTTGTAAATATACTTGCCCGCCCTGCATCTAAGGATGCCATAAGTCTTTTTGATCTTATCTTATATTAGATCAATAAAGAAAAAAAAAGTACTGTGGAGTAGATTTATAGATCTCTTCGGGTTGAGATTATTAAGATTTGAGGGTTTGAAATACACTTAAATTCAAATTCAAATATTTATATTCATTATAGAATTCTAAATCACTTAACGTTAAAAACTACCACCCATTCAAAACAGACTGTCTCAGATCTGACAAGAACGGGCGCAAGAAACTCAGCAGGCTTTTTTTTTAAATAAAAATATAGATTACAATGTAATATCGTAGAATAAATATTTATAATTAAATAGCCTGAGGATGTTCGCTTCATTCCTAGTCTGTGGTGTCATTAAGAAAATCGTTTATGCTATAGTAACCTTTCCCAAACAAACGTTTTTTAACAATTCTTTTAAATTTCGTAACACATTTGTTTTGTACATTTTCTGGGATCATATTGTAAAAACATATACATCTCCCAATGAAAGACTTACTAACTCAACCTAACCGAGTAAGGCATAACAAGTTTATGTATGTTCCTCGTGTTAATTTTATGATTCTCAAAATCCTAGGGTCTATCGTGCTTGCGCTAGAAAACTTGCCCTCAATTCTCTATGTCTAAAAGATGAGATGTAGAAGTCGTGGCTGCTAGCTAGGGAACGTGTACCCTTACTGAGTCGAAGTTTAAATTATATCCTCAAGACTTTACTTTTAAGAGGCGTAGGATCCTCAGAGGGTATACTCAGGGCTTGTCCTCCGCTTTGAGTAAAAGTACTTTAAAACACCCCAGCCTGATTCTGGCAATGGCCTCACATTCCAGTAGGATGTGTTTGGGGTCTTCAGTGTCTTCACAGCAGAATCTGTACAGATTTGATTCACTGACGACCCTATGGTTAGTGACCCTATGGTTTATAAGCCCAGTGGTTAGTGACCCTGCCTACTGAGCCAGAGGTCCCGGGTTCCAATCCCGGTAGGTGCTGACATATATATGATGAATGTGTATGTTTGTTTTCGAGTCATGGATGTTTATTTGTATTTATGTATGTTTATGTAAGTATATTGTATTAAATATACCGTTGTTTTGCACCCATAAGTACAGGGTGTACTATGCCTAGTTTGGGGCTAGATAATTTGTGTAAGAGTGTGTCAATATTATATTACTGAGACCCATTTTGGCCAGGTGCCAATTCTGCTTACAACGGCCAAAGAGGAACATGCGTGCTTTCAGTTGTCTCCTGTCTAAAATTATGTATTGCTTGGCTTGCTTAAGTTGAAAGTTGCACAGGAGCGGATGTGGCTTAAAGTATGCCGATAGTTAAGATAACTTCGATTTGATAGCACGTCACTTATACACTGCATATTTCTAAGCCACTTGTGTAGGTGTTCGAGCAAAATGTCCTCCTGGATAAGCCCAAACTTCGCTTTTCCCAGGTCTCACTGTATTGTATGTACACAGTAGACGCACACAGACTCGAAGAAATTACATTTACACCTCTCCAGCACAAAAAGGGCGCTATTGCTACGTGAAAAAGGCGTGAGGCAAAGTGATTTAAATTTCGAACCCCACGTGACCATACATCCGGAAATTACTCCGCGTTAAAAAAATAAATAATCCGATGCGTTCCGAAACTCATATTAGCCTAGCGTATTATCTCATTGTCACAAAAATGTATTTCTCTTACTATAACCTATAACACTTTTCTCGCTAGACGAGGTGAAAAGTTGTATGATTTACTCGAATTAGAATCACTTGCTACCCTCGTAATGTAATTCTAGACTACTTCGCCAATTCCTGATTTAAAGTCAGCACTCGCAGCAAAAAAGTAACTTTGCTCACTTGTTGAACAAATAACTATTTTTTTTTCTCATAATGTGACCGAAATATTATGGCTTTCATTTCCTTGGAATTTTCCTCGACTGACATTTTATTATCATGTCATTCAAGTAGTTGTAAACAAACACACATACAGCTGAACCTAATAAAAAAGCGTGTAATTAATATTATGATGGCTAATTTAGGTTTCACAGCAGCGGTTCTTTTTACGTGAAGCGTGAAAAACTAAAAGATTTTATTGAATAAAGTTCTATCCATGTTGATAGATGTCTGATATTGCTTACTAATAAAAACTTGTGAAGCGAGGCCTTACAATGGCCTTTCTACAGCCTCGCAAGGCTTGAATTATATTGAAGGTGATATTCTATTTTGTAGATTTGTGATATAAATATAAAAATATCTTGTTTATCAATGAGAGGAAAATACAAGAGTTTTATGATATTTTATTTTATTTTGGAAAACCTCCAGCGGTACAATAGGATTATTTTTTAAATATAAAACATGTTTACAAACAGATTACACATTCATAATAGTATTGTAAAATCAAGTACCTATATTTATATACTTGTAAAGTTATACTTGTTTAGAATAAATGACCTTAGATTATTTGTACATCTAGATAGTCTCTAGGCTGTTAAAAAACCGATAAAAACAGGCCAGGAATATTAGTTTAGTGTGCGTGACAAGCTACGTCTTACACTCGCGATTTGTATGACACTGTTAGTGTACGTGAAATCCTCAAAATAAAGGTTAGTTCTAAAAAAAATGGGCATAAAAAGGCATTTATTTCCTCAAAATTTATTCCTTTAGAATTCTTTTTTATGTCATTTCTAATATACTTGATACTACTACCACTTCGGAAACAAATGGCGCTCTGAGAGAGAAGAAGCGGCGCAAGAAACTCTCTCAGCATTCCTTTTTTACACTCTTTTCAATAAAAATATACAATATTGTACAGTCATTTCTATCGCTATAAAAAATCATAATCTAGTCCCAGGCTGTCCGATCACTTAGATATTCAGCTGTGGAGTAATAGAATTTACGACAGAGCTATTTTTTTGTAAAACATTTAAATTTATTTATAGATAATGCCTGAACAGTGGCTGGGACTTTATTATAAAAGTGTATACATTTACCCTTAAAGCTATTATGTATCTTATGAAGACAACTAGAATTAGTTACAAGCAATCCCTTATTTATAGTGTTATAATAATGAAAATCACTATTAAGAGCAAAAAGATCTAAGTTCTAACCTCAATTTTTTTCGACGTTTTCACAGCTGCCATAGTCTATCTAGCCGTAAAAATCATATTTCATTATTTAAAAATCTTATAAGCAATCATATTAGCCTTCAGAATGTGGGTCTTGTTTGCGATAGTAAAACGAAAATTCGTGTTTGACCTATATTTCGTTCCAAGACTGGGCCGAATAAAATGTTATAGATTCTTCAACAAGGATTGAATTACCAATACCTGTGAATCAAAAGATATATTATGAAACAAGATTTTATAACATTGTATAGATTACTTTTCTTTTTTTTTCTTTTCTTCTTTACCTTAATAGGTTGGTTATGATAAAACACTTTTCTGAATTGGACGTAGTCCCTGAAAAACGTTCCAAGCCACAAGCATCACATTTAAGGGAATTCGTGTTTAAAGTTTAATAAACTATTAGTGTATTCCATATATGTGGGTTGGTCTACTAAGTCATGATGTCATTTAAAGAGTGACAGTAGGGCTGCCATTTTTTGTCAGTCCGTTAATATGAATCACGTGACCAGTTTTGTGTTCTTAACTCAATTTCGACATGATTGTGGTTTGGAACGGTTTTCTGGAATTACATTTTCTGGAATTATCATTTTCAATGAGTGTATTATTTAAGCTTTTACGTCTGAACCAATTTCGTCTATTTTTGGAAGAAGCACTGAATTTGCGTGTAATTTTAAAAATAAATTAAAATTGTTCGGTTGTTCTTAATTTAGTAACCATAAGCCTATAGGATACATAAGTTTTCGAATAATATGATAATAACTAAGTTAATAAGTTTACCAGTGGGAGGCTCCTTTGCACAGGAAGCCGGCTAGATTATGGGTACCACAACGGCGCCTGTTTCTGCCGTGAAGCAGTAATGTGTAAACATTACTGTGTTTCGGTCTGGAGGGCGCCCTAGCTAGTGAAATTACTGGGCAAATGAGACTTGACAACTTATGTCTCAAGGTGACGAGCGCAATTATGGTCTTGCTCAGAATTTTTTGGGTTTTTCAAGAATCCTTAGCGGCACTGTAATGGGTAGGGCGTATCAATTACCATCAGCTGAACGTCCTGCTCGCCTCGTCCCTTATTTTCATAAAGAATAACCAGTGGTGTAGCGTGCCTTGGTGGGGCCCTGTATAAAAATTTGCTTGGGGCCCTTATAAAGGGTACAGATTTCTCACAAAAAAAAATGTTTGCATAAATTTAAAAGAAATTTTTATTCATCATGATTATCTATCTGTTTCTTATCGCTTTTCCAAAATTCTTACAAACAATTCAAGTTAAATAAACACTCTCCTTGCCCCTTTTTTTTGTAAGCAGCAAAAGCTTTTATTATTATAATTTTTTATGAAAATAATTTGAATTATTTTATGAAAATTATAAACTTAATGAACTCCTGACGTCTGGACCGATTTTTCAAATTTAAGACGTGTGTACATGACAACGTCCACTAGTATTATATAAACACTTTCACATTAATAAATAAAGAATATTTTTTTTATTATTCTTAATTACTGTAACAGGACGTTCAGCTACCTACTTTATAATCTAGTACTTACTAAAATACTTACATCGTACATCTCACTAAATAACAGTACTTCGATATTTTTAGCTTATTCGCTCTAAACTTCTTTAGAGACGTTTGTATTTCAAATTTATTTTGACAACTGCAATTTAGATTTCATTTCACAGAAAAGTTTACGTTTCATTTTCAATAATTGTGTTATTCTTACTTTTATTTACACAAGTGTTATGATTCCATTTCACTAGAATGAAACATGGAATTAATGAAAACATAAAATTGCAGGGATCGTATGAACTGCGTTGTGGAGAGACGCCGCGAGGATCCGATGGAGCGACGATTCCCGTTCAACATTCTCGGAGCTTTTGCGCCGCGGGCAGCTCAAGCTGAACGTATTGCTATCATCTGTCATGGAGGCGACGACAGGTACAGACTCAATATTTTTATTCAAAATCACTTATTGAACGTCAAAAACTACCACCCATTCAAAAGAGACTACCTCAGACCTGAGAAGAATGGGCGCAAGAAACTCAGCGGGTCTTTTTTTAATATAAAATATGGAAATGTGATATCGTACAATAAACATTTATAATTAGAGAGCCTGAGGGTGTTCGCTTTATTCCCAGTCCGTGGTGTCATTAAGAAAATCGTTTATGGTATAGTAACCTTTCCCACACAAACGTTTTTTAACAATTCTTTTAAATTTCGTAACACATTTGTTTTGTATATTTTCTGGGATCATATTGTAGAAGCATATACATCGCCCAACAAAAGACTTACTAACTCGACCCAACCGAGAGCATAACAAGTTTATGTTTGTTCCTGGTATTAACATTATGAATGTCACAGTTTCTAGAAAATTCCTCAATGTGCTTATGAACATACAGAAATAAAATAGGATATGATATCACTTGTTTGAAAGATAAAAACTACTACCCATTCCAAAAAGTATGCCTCAGACCTGAGAAGAACGTGTGCAAGAAACTCAGTGGGCTTCTTTTTTTTCTAAAAGTATGGTAACATTTCGTACAATAAAACTTATTAAATAGCCCGAGGGTGTTCGCTCCATTCCCAATCTGTGGTATCATTAAGAAAGTCATTTATGTTATAGTAACCTTTACCACACTAACGTTTTTTAAAAATTCTTTTGACTTTCGTAATACATATTTTCTTGTTGTAAAAGCGTACTTATACATTGCCCCACTAAAGTCTTACTTACTCTATTTAGCAGAGTAGTAGGCATTATAAGTTTATTTCTGGTTTCTAGTTTCTAGCAAATTCGCTTGTGTGCCTATGTACAAACATAAAATTATCAAGAATATATTGAGAAGCACCGGTTAAGATGTTTATTTCTTCAAATTTTGCTCTCAATGATTCTTTACACTGCCTTTTATAATATTAAAGTGAAACTTTTATGACGTCGCTTAAAAATTTTTTGCTCATCTATCGCATGTCGTATTACAGAAGGCCGCGGAGTAGGGGTGAAGTTGAATCATTAATTTCAAATACCGCTTTCAAGTCGTGTAGGCAGGGTAGTCTAAGGCGTCAGATTTAAGATTAAAGGTTTTTTATTATATTATATTTTTATTTTATGAATATGTAAAACTTATCTACGAGTACTATATGAATGCAAAATTTCAGTAATTCACTGTTGTTGTTTGGAGTTTAAGTTTTAAATATGAAAATATGCACCTACAGTTAGGATATACATATTACTACAAGTAAAATGAAATTTATTTGAACGGTCATATTTGACATGCATTTTATCTGTTTGTAACAGGTCTGAAAGGAATCTATAGATTTACGATTACTGGAGACAGTAATTGGAAAGTTAGCCATTTTCTCGAGAGACATTTCAAAGACTCGGTGACTGAACTGACAATAATTTGAAGTTCAAAAGGTTCGAGCTAGATGAGAGGATTTAAGTTTTTATTTATTAATTTATTTAAAGGTGCTCCAACAACACATACACAATACATTCTTAAACTTAAATATTGCATAAAAATAGTTCCAGTGTATGAGTCAATTACAGGTGCACACAACATGAATGAGAATCATTTCTATTAGGCACTTATATATAGAACACAAAGACTTACACTGTATATAAAAAAATATGGTAATTAAAAAATAAGATGTAAGCAATTAAGGCGAGGTTTTCCCAACACTTTAGGCAAAAATCACTCGAACGTGTTTATCTATAGCGTTAGATATACGTTCGACGCGGGCATGGCTGAGACACTATCATCATTATATTTACTATAGTTGCAATACCTTACGTTTAAATGCTATGAGGCTATCACAAAATGGATCAGCCCCAGATGTCTCCAAAATATTATTTAATGAATGACAGACACGATATAGTGACGTGTTGCCGCCAACGTTAGTTCTTACGGTGGGTAGATAGAAAAGATTGTGTGTGCTTTTTGCTCCTAATCTCGGTATGTTTAATGTTATTTTGCTCATGATATTGGGTGTATTTATATAAAAACGAGTGGTCAAGCATACGACGTCTATCAGAGAGCTTATTCATTTTAAGAATCTTTAATCTTTTTTCATAGTTGCTTCTGTTGCTTATATTTCTATTGATAAAACATAGCTTGGTAAATGAGTGATTAATTCGTTCAATGCGATCACTGTGGACAGAATACTGGGGGTTTTCTTAATATTTTTTAAAGGATTAAAACGCGTGTAATTGTTATTGTATTTTAACTTTAGCTTTTTGCGTTTTTCAAAATACGTGCTGTTAACTTAATTAAAGGAAAAGTTTTGCACTTTTAATCCCTACTAATATCATAAATGTGAATGTAAGTTTGTTTGTTACGCTTTTAAGCCGGAGCTACTGAACCGATTTTGATGAAATTCGGTACAGCGACAGACTAGAGCTTGGGAAAGGACACGTGCATTTTATCCCGGAAAAATCCATGGTTCCCTCGGGATTTGTGTAACACTGAAATTTACGTCGATGACCTATAAGTATACCCAATAGTAGGTTTAGTTTGCCATAACAATCTTCCTCGAAATAAGATACATAAAATATGTTGGAAACGGGAGCGAAACCGGGAACCGGAACTGGAATAGGACATGGAGTAATCTTCAATTCCAAACTTGCTTATTATTTTAAAAGACCCTTTTTCTACGCGGATGATGTCGCGGGCATCAGCCAGTATCAAATCAGTCATTATAAGTATTATGATCATGTCAGTATTGATTAACATATGCAACAGTTGTAAAAGGCGCAGTTTAATAATCTAAGGTAAATGATTAATAAATAAACTTATAAACTATATTACGGAATAAACCTATTAACATAAGAACTCCTATGTTGTTTATTAATAAATACCAAGTCTTGCCATGAATAAATAATCTTGAAAAACCCAAAAATTCTGCGCGGCACTACGACTAAGATCAGTCTCATTTGCATAGTAATTTCACTAGCTACGGCGCCCTTCAGACAGAAACAATTATGTTTAAACATTACTGCTTCACGGCAGAAATAGGCTCCGTTGTGGTACCCATAATCTAGCCAGCATCCTGTGCAAAGAAGCCTCCCACTGGTACGAGTATATGCTCTTAGTCACCTCTTATGAGACCCTGGGACTGCCCTATTATTTTTATGCCCCGGGGAAGTACAGGGCAGGATATCCGCTAGCTGGTACAATTAAATATTTATTTTAATTGCAGTTTAGTAGTAATTAAAAATATTCTACAGCACCCACATAGTTTACGCATGACGCCTATGCGTACTTCCTTTTGCTACAATCTATTATATAGGTATTACCTTAATTGTTAATGCGATTGTTATGAGGAGATCCGTAGGAGAATCAAAGTCACTGACATAGCCAAGTGGTTGCGAAACTGAAGCGCCAGTGGGTGGATACATAGCTGGACGGACATCTGGCCGTTGGGGCAGTAAAGTCCTCAAATGGCGACGTAGTGTTGGTAGGCCCCCCACAAGATGGCCGACGATCTGGTCAAGATCGCTGGAGTAGGTTGGATGAGGGCAGAACAGGACCGATCGTCATGGCGATCTTCGGAGGAGACCTTTGTCCAGTAGTGGACGTCTTCCGGCTGAAATGCATGGTTAATGCGATGAGTAGGTATTGTATATGCATTAGTATATCCAAAGTAAATGTGAAATATTTTATTGTGTCGCAGAGTTATGATGAAAACAATTAATATTTAATATTCCATAATAAGTATCTCGAAACATTTTCATCTCACGAATGAATAAAATAGCTTGAAGGAAATTGTGTATGTTTCACTTTATTACAAAATAAAACAAGTATAATAAAATTTTAAGACGTTCTCACATATTGTAGGCGCCGCGAGCTAAATTTGCTCACAAATTGAAGAAAAAGCTCTCGAGTCACAAGTATATAAGACAAATACCCAGAGGGCATACTTACAACAGTTTTGTTTCTAACAAATTTCTTATAAAGTACTTCGAAGACAGTCTAGACGATGTCGTTACTTAGAGTATTATGCCATTTATGCCCATTTGCTTTCGTTTTAACCCTGTTTTATATTTGCAGTTTATTTTCTTTTAATGTAGTTTCATTCAGAGGACGGTAATCATGATCACCGCCCTTGCGACACTAGAGTAAAGAGGATGTAAATACTACGTAATAAGAGGCGGAACTGTCTAAATAAAATTTGAAATTCAGTTTAGTATGAAACGTGCAGTGATTTGACATGGGCTTGAAATAGTAGTAATTACAGTATGTATATTACGACAAAGTATAATCCGGCTAATTTTGAAAGTAAACAGTTGCTTAAAACGTAGTGGTTTCGGCTATCTCCGTTTTTTACAAGATTATAGCCGTCATCTGTCAATCTATCAATGACTGCACGTTTCATACTACAATAGATTGATTCGCTTTTTTCTTAGAGAGTTTCGCTAGGCTGCACTAGAGAGTCGAAAACAAAATGGCTGCCTAGTTTTGGGCAATTTGGCAGTTAACTACTCCTTGTATTATTTTTTGTAAAATGATCCTAAGCTCAGCTATGGTGTCTATACCACTGATATATGATTTCCGGCTTATTAGCTCCTTAATCCTTGGCAATGTTACTGTATAATAATTGATTCTTTTTTAATATAGGTGTGTAGGTAACTAATGAAATACGTAAGCATCCATCCCTATTCCCTACTTATGTTATGATTTTTTAAGGTTCAGTTATATATGGAACAGCGCCATCTGTTGATATGTTTTATATGTATCTAAAGTAATCTCTACCTTGACATACCTAGCTATTTTGTAAACATGTTGTTTATTAATCAAGTTGTTTATGCTTTCTTCTTACTACCTACACTATTTAATATCATTGGAGATTAATCCTTCGGGTACATTTCGTTAATTGGGTTCATTCAGTAAGCAATTAAGTAAACATTCAGTTCGATAGCTGTAACAACTACCTACTAATGTTCTATTGGTGATTTATGATGATGTGTCGTTACACATATATTAATTGGTGTTTTATTAAGATATACAATATCTTATAATCGATAACATAATGCTTTCAATTTATCTATGCACAAAATAGTTCCAATGTTTCACATCTGCCTAGCGTCCCCTGTAGACTCAATTGTTTCAAATAATTATAAATCTATTTTATTTTTGAAGTTTTACTTCTTTAGGTGCGTTATGATAAAATGATGAGAATGAAATTTTAAGATGCGCGCGCATCACTGTAACCCAAAAGCTACAGGGTGAAGTTGGTTCCTAAAATTTTCTGACGTTTGTGACATTCATTATTATTTTTTGGTTTCTTCGTCCATTATTAGGATAGGCAAAGGGTTCAAGCCCGTACAGCCGTATTCGTTTTTTTAATAATTAATTGTCAAAGCCATTGCAAGATGTTTAAAATATTGCTCTTTCTACAAACGTAGAATAGCACGAGGAATAAATAATAACTAATAAGTATAACTTCTTTTTTGTTTCAGACCAATGCCAGTGTTCCCCGACCCACAATCACAAGTATTCGCATTCCCACTGTCTGGACCAGTTCGTCTCCCGATCAGACCTCAGCCAGAACGTATGCCGATGCCAGCCTCCGCTCCAGAGCAGAGAGGACCCTTCGCACCTTTAATGCAGAACCGTCCCGGACCCTTCCCGCTTCCTGTAAGTAATAGGCTAATTTTAAATAGGGATTCTTATCGAGGGGACGTTTAGCTGTAATTGATACGCCCTGCCCATTACAACGCAGTGCCGCTTAGGATTCTTGAAAAACACAAAAATTCTGAGCGGCAATACAATTGCGCTCATCACCTTGAGACATAAGATATTAAGTCTCATTTGCCCAGTAATTTCACTAGCAACGGCGCCGCAGACCGAAACACAATAACTTACACATTACTGCGTCAAGGCAGAAATAGGTGTCGTTGAGGTACAGATAATCTAGCCAGCATACCGTGCAAAGGAGCCTCCCACTAGTAACACTTACTAGCAAGTACCTAAGTGCCTAGTTGATAATAAAATATTTTCGTTCGCAATATTCATTTATTTGAAGAAATTAATGCGTCGTTCTTAAAAAAAAATTTTGCAAATACCTATAAATAATACCACTGGATATGCCTCTAAGCCTCTAACAGTGTATTGCACAGGCTTAGATAATTTAAACGTCTAGATAGTCTCTTGCTGTTAGACAACCGATAAAAACAGGAGTGGTATATAAGTTTAGTGTGCGTGACAAGCTACGTCTTACACACTCGATTTGTAACGTATCAGTTACTAGCTGAACGTCCTGCTCGTCTCGTCCCTTATTATCATAAAAAAAGTTGAGTTTCAAATAGGCCGCCTGCAACGAATACAAAATATGTGTGAGATGCTTGTAGATAACTTTCATCATGACGCGAACTAAGGTAAATTTCTTAATCAGTCTCTTGGATTCAAAATTTCACATTTCAGAATAAATTATTGGATTAAAACTAAGTATTAATACAATAAATAGACGACAAAATATTGAGGAAGATAAAGGTGGAGGCCTTCGCCCAGTAGTGGGATGAAACATAACTAGAATTTTAATTATACTAACAGTTTTGTGTAATTAAAAGAAGTTTAAGGCTTAAATTAATAAATTAATACGTTTGGAAGGTTCAACGATATTGTAGATATATAATATTGTTGTCGTTTGTCGTCAATCCTACTACTCCACAGTTGACCATCTAAGTGATCGGACAGCCTGGGACTAGATTATGATTATTTTATAGCAATAGCAATGACAACATTGTATATTTCCTTAAAAAGAGCGCAAAAAAAGAATGCTGGGAGAGTTTCTTGATTCGCTTTTTTACTCTCAGAGCGCCATTTGTTTCCGAAGCAGTAGTGGTATCCAGTGTATTAGAAATGAAATCAAAATTAATTCTAAAGGAGTCAATTTTGAGAAAATAAATGCCTTTTATTGTAATGTTCCCACGTAGTAATGTCGTTACCTGCAGTCGAAACCAAATAAGGACCAATACCATATCTGTCAGCTAGTCCATTATCCCTTTGTTAAATGTTATTCAAATAGCCTGTTTTTCCACTTCTGTTTGTCAGTTATTCAGGTCCAGTAGCATCACTATTTTAATTTGTAAGTAGCAGCCAGAAATTCTCTAAGAAAAAAGCTATTCACTCGATTGTATGAAACGTGCTGTCATTGATAGATTGACAGATGACGGCTATAATCTTGTAAAAAAACGGAGATGGCCGAAATCCACTGCGTTATATGCAACTGTTCGCTTTCAAACTTAGCCGGATTATACTTCGTGGCCATTCGCGATTCTTTAATTACTGCTATTTTAAACTTATGTCAAATGACTGCACGTTTCATACTAAACTAAATTTCAATTTTTACTTAGGCATCCCGTCTCTTATTACGTAGTATTTACATCCTCTTTGGAAATATATCCAAGATGTTTAACCTCTCGGGTGAATTTCGTAAAATCCGTCTTCTTAGCTGACGTCTACTTGACGAAAAGAACATTCATACCGAATTTTAGAGTCTCTGGGCCTTATGGTTCCAAAGATAAAGTGATGAGTAAAAATGGGTGTATTAAAAGTGCATGATAACATTTAAATCGTTTTTTTTTTATATTAATAATCAAACTCCTAAAAGGTCATCGAATGGTAATTCATGACTTAATTTTTCCTTCTAGGTTGCTATATTATAAAGTAAATAATTATTAGTTATCGAATCAATAATAATTGGTTTTTACCAAGGAAACAAAACAAAATAAAAAAAAATCAAAATCACTTTATTCATTTGTAGGTCACGGAAATGACACATAAGAATGACAAAATTTTCTTATTGAATCTACCGCTATTTCGTAAAGGGTTGAGCTAATAAGAAGAAGTAGCAAGAAACTAACAAAATCTAAATAATGATAAAAATGTAACTTATACGCAAAAACGTATTTTAAAAACACAGTCACAATTACACGCCTTTTAATCCCTTAAAAAGTGCTTTATTTAAGACTGAGGGCGATAAATAAAAAATTATAAATTTATAATAATAAATTTATGATTCAGGTTAGGCATTTTTAATATCTAAGCGTAGATTCAGAAAATAATTTTCTCGTTGAGTCACTTGAAAACGCATTTTTTTTTAACAAATAATTAATTTTTATTTATTTTAATTGATTACTCTAGTAATACGGTAACTCTTTCTGTTATTCTAATATAAAGGATTATAAGAAAATAATAATTTGAATATAAATTAACATATTTTTACGACAATAATGTCACAACAGAAAATAAGACATCGTGTTTGTAGCTTTATATTGTAGTTCTTGCAAATGTCAAATTCAAGTAGGTATGTTGCTCAACGTCACAATATGTCACTGTCACCTAATGTGATGACCGGTAATTAATCAGGTTAATAAATTGTGTTAGCTGTATTATTATGAACAGACATATTTTGTTTTTATTGTTGATACGCTACTTACTTGTCACACGAGTGAGTTGTTATTAATTTTACATAAATAGATAGTATGAGAGTTTTTGTGACGTTCTTCTCTCAAATCGCCAACTTTTTCCGCAGTTGCAGTTTATTATAATATTAATCCTAGTAATTGCCAGAGTATGTAGCAGGGTTGTTGCGGATGCAGATATTTTGACATCCGCGGATACGGATGCGGATGCCGTTGCGGATGCGGATTTTTTTAAATATTTCAATTTTAAGTCCATGAATAAATGAAAATCGTTTTAATTTTTCATGTTTTTAATAAATTACTAACAAACAAACTAAAACAATTTTATACATTTTACAATAGATGGAAGGATCGAATAATTATATGGCGTTAATAATGCTGATCTGAATTATAAAGTATCACAAAATGACATAAACCTCGTTACGACTCCGTTGACATTGCAATGTGGTTTTCACCCTTAGATTTTATTATTTATTAAAAAAATGAAATAACGCACCTGTTTTATGTCAAAATTTATACATAAATCCTGAGCGGCACTGCATTGTAATGGGCAGCGTGCATCAATTACCATCAGCTGAACGTCTTACTCGTCTCGTCCCTTATTTTCAAAAAAAAAAATCCTAAATATAGCACCCTAAGTATGGGACATGTTATTCTATGCCAACGGGTGAAGTGTGATTTGATCGAAATAGTATCGCCAGAATAGGTACATTAAGACATATTCGCAGGTGAAACTGCGGTGCCAAATTAGTAAATTCTAACCGTACACAAAGGAAAAGCAGCCTTAACAGTCTACGACCTTGTATTGAATTTGATTAGACACGGTCTAGATTTTGTATTAAATTTAATCTTAATGTTTTGTATGCTTATTAAGTCGTGGTTTATTGAAGACTGCAGTAGAGTTATTTAGCTAAAACAAAATATTTAGTATCATATCCTAGCAATTTAGACCCGTGATAACAGACACAAGTGGGCTTTTTAAACTTCCGTGGGCTGGATTAAACTTCCGCTATTGGAATTAGTAGAAATGATCAAATAATGCTTATGTTTATTATTACTTATATTACGATTAAACATACCTTCTACACGAAATATACTCGAAAAGTGACACATCTCAAACTGACGTATAAAACAATGCAGTGTTGAAAATTTGACAAGTGCAATTAGATATTTAAGTAAAATACTTTTTATTCAAATTTAGATAAACACAGCAAAAATTGATTTGATTATTTTGTCAACAATAGCATCATAATATATCCTGTATTACCTATATTACAGTAATTATTCTCTAAAGATTGAAATAAATATGTAATGCTAATTTTTTAGCAATTCACCAATGTTAAAATTCATATAATGTTAAAAAAGATGCGTTTCAACGTTTAGTAAGAATAAAATGTTGTCAACAACGAACGAGCCCCGAAACCCTTTGTTTGATTGAGACCCCGAAGTAGACAGGCCGAAGTAATTAAGGACTGTTTATTTTGATGGCGCGCCAATGAGTGCCAATGATTTGCAAAATCAGGGACGTTCGAGTTGGGTCGTTGTACTCGGGGCACCAGTTTTCGTCGTCGAAATGCATCCAAGCAGAACTTATGCAATACCAATCCGGTTTGATGAAGAACAACAAATATTTTCTGTTTTATTTTTATGTACTTTAGTAACTACGTCTTAACATATGACTTTGAGTTTTAAAAATGAATGTTCGAAAATTAATTAAAGTGTTTGTCTTGATTTACTATTTTCTTTGATTAACGCGAGTGTTACACATTTAAATAAAACACTTTTAAATGATTAAAACGCGTGTAATTGTAACTGTATTTTTACATTACATTTTTGCGTAAACGTTACATTTTTATTTTTATTTTAGTTAACCCGACGTTTCAAGACATTTCCAGATCTCGTTTTGAGGTAGGACGAAAACGAAAACTTTTACTATTTTATTTAAAATCTATTGTTAAAATACACCCAAGTGACTATGTGTAAGTCTACATGTGAAGATTAAGCTTAGCTATAATGTATATTTTTCTATTAATTGTTCCCTCTAACGAGCGGAGTTTCATAACATGTCACTTTCCGTAATGACCGCATGTTGTGTCGAGGAAAGTAAATTGAACAGTGGCAGAATACTGAATTATAATTAATAATTATTTATACGTACATAAATAAATTTTAAGTGCCTGTTTTTATTATCAATATAACAGTTTTTTATAGCCATATGAAAGTTTACACAGTTTTTAAAACTTATGTTCATAGTGTCTTTTTATGTCATATAATCTCTAAACGGCTGAACAGATTATTGGGTTTTTGAAGAATTATGAGTGGCATTGCATTGTAATGGGCAGGGCGTTTCAATTACCATCAACTGATCGTCCTGCTCGTCTCGTCCCTTATTTTCATAAAACCTGAATAATAATAATTCGCTTCATTGTGTGTCTTCTATCGCATTTATCACGGGGAGTGTTCCTGCCACCGAATTCCACCTTCGCACGACACGCCACAAGTTAGGATATCATCCTCACCATCTGGATGTGTGGCGGTCCTTCACAGTGCGATTTTCGGCCGGCAACGCTCCTGTAATTCCTCTGGTGTTGCGGGAGATTGTCACGGGAGATCACCTAACAACAGGTGACCCGTACGCTCGTTTGTCCTCCTATTCCATGAAAAAAAAATACTTATTGTTAAGTGAATGTATTCCGGCGTGAAATTACTTTGTTGGCTTACAAAGGATTGATCAGCTCTACACTCGCACGTTCGGGTTCTGTAACGGTACATGTAATACCAATATAAAGTATGTTTAAGACACAATGCAAGTGGGCCACACAATTGCTATCTCATTTCCAATAACCAAGCTAACTGTAACTGATGGCTTATCTCCTTTCAATAACGATTATTCATCTCGTAAGAGAACGTACAAACGAGGTGTTATGTAGCTGTTCTACATTGTGAATTTGCCTTTGTATGTATTGGGGTTCGGATAGTATTTTATGTATTTTAGTTTGTTGCATCATTTTACATATTATATTGTAATTGAAATGATTTGTAAATCGATGTAAATGTAAATCTTGATATAAAAGAGTGGCAAGGAGTTTCTTGCTACTTCTTCACATTAGCTCAACCCTTTACGAAGTAGCGGTAGATTCAATAAGACTTTTTTTTTTGACATTTATGTGTCATTTCCTTGATCTACGTGAACAAACTGATTTTGATTTGATTTGATTACGTTGGTATCGGTAGCTGGTAATTTATTGAGAAATTTGGTAAATACAGTATTTTCTTTGATTAACGCAATTGTTACAAATTTAAATAAAACACTTTTAAAGGATTACAACGCGTGTGTGTAACTGTGTTTTTACACGCTTTTTATTAGCTTCACCTGTATGTTTGTATGTTTGTAACCGACCTCTTTGGGCGCGATTTTGACCCATTTTAAACGGCTAGATTTCGTTCAAACTTTGTAGATTTATCGAGGACCGATGGCATTACACTAATTTACCATTATACAATATGCAAAATAAGATTTTTGCCAATTTATATAATTTTATTATATTAGATTTTTGCGTAAATAAAAATCACTCTACAGCACCTTATCAAGCAATACTCTGGTTAAATCAATGACAAAAATAATGTTCTTACAAAATATATAACAGTTCTAAGTATGGTTTGACAGCTAAATTACTTTGTAAGTTTTTTGATATTTTAACTTACTACAATATTTATTGACTTCTTTCAAAATCACTTTTTTTTAAATATAACTAGCTGACCTGAAAGACGCTGTTCTGTCAATAGAAAAAAAATATTTAGGCATCTGGGAATGATGCAGTCTAACGGCCGTTTTGAATAACGTATCTCTAATTACGGATACATTGCTATCACCGTTTAATGACAAGATCTTATCTATCCGTAGTTATGTCCAATATAGTTATAGTCCAATGCTTTATGTCGATAGGTTATTGAAATGTTAGTAAGCGTAAAAGGATAGATAGATTATTGAAAATGGCCGTAAAGCCATCAGAAATATGCAATCAAAGTTAATGAGTTAAAAATGTAACAAAAACGTATTTCTGAATGATTTTATAATATGTATCAATAAAATGATAATGATTAATATATTACATTGTGAAAACAGCTTTTACATTACATTACATTTCATTGAACTTTTCTGTAGACCTATATAAAATAGACAATTCCACCCACGGACGAGTAAAAAAAGAAGGACTCCGCGCCGTGATATTAGCAAGTGAAGCACCGTTATGCTGTGTGTGCGGTTACGGGGGATACCAGTTACACAATTTTTTCTCCCTTAAATAATAATATATAAAAAACAAATACTTTTATAGTATTGTTTTTACACTTATTCACAACGCACGACGGCATTTTTTAAATATTTTATTGCGATGCCAACTGATCTGTCACAGACGATGGCAAATCTCATAATGGCGGCCGATCGGCTTCTATTAGTGTAAGTGTGTGCGTGGGGCTATGTTTTTACACGTTTACCGGCTTGTTTTGGTGCCTCACTGTTATGTAAGGTCACACCGAGTCCTTCTTTTTTTACTTGTCCGTGAATTCCACCATACATAATTTTTTTATGTCTCAAAGGGCTTAGACAGCGTTTTCGTTGATACCTCCCAGAAGGCTTATTTTTTTCCGAAATCTCCAACAAATATCGTTAATATATACAAAAATCTAGACAAAAACTCATCCAATTATATACTAAAACCTTCCTCGAGAATCACGCTATCCATTGGTGAAAACAACACGACAATCGATGCGGTAGTTTATGAGTTTATCGCGCACAGACAGACAGACGCGGCGGAGAATTTTGTTTTATAATATGTAAACAATATGTTATGTTTTTAAAGTGATAACCCTCACTCCTAGGATTAATACACAAATAAAGAAAGAATTTTATAGCGAGGCGGTACTCGAACGGTTAGCTCAGTTGGTTAGAGCACCGGCACGGAACGCCGGAGGTCGTGGGTTCGAATCCCGCATCGTTCATAAAATTTTGTTTTTCAAATTTTATTTGTGTATTAATCCTAGAAGTGAGGGTTATCACTTTAAAAACATAACATATTGTTTTGATTTACAAGAGCTACATCTCAAGTCAATTTCCTAATATGCAAATATTGGGGTTGAGCAGGTTATCAACTGTAAAGTAGATCCTGTAGATGAAGCCACAACCTGAGAGTTGAACAAAGCAAACAGAATTTTATAGCGAAGCGGTACTCACACGGTTAGCTCAGTTGGTTAGATCCCGCATCGTTCATAAAATTTTGTTTTTCAAATTTTATTTATGTTCTAATATGTAGTATTTTGCCTGTTTGTTTGGATAATATTACCATTACGGCCTAAACAAACATTAGTGTTCAATTAATTATGAAATTAAAGTTCGTTTAAGTTGTGACTTCTGTTAGTGTTGGTAACTTTTTGGCTTAACAAGAGCAGTTAAATAGTTCTCCCATCGTTCTTGTTATTTAACTTTGTGAGGTTTGTTTAAGTAGGCCTACTTGGCTGTTTTCTTCGCAATGAATGGTTTTTTTTATGAAGAGGAGGGCAAAAGCGTATTTGTCACTTGAAGAAGTGATACGTTAGAGTAGTAGAGCTATTTTTTTTAAATATACCGATATCTTATCGTCTTGGGAACACCGCGCAAAGAATGCAGACAGTTTTTTTTTAAATATTGACACATTTACCAATGGGAGGCTCTTTTGCACAGGATGCCGGCTAGATTATGGGTATCACAACGGCGCCTATTTCTGCCGTGAAGCAGTAATGTGCAAGCATTACTGTGTTTCGGTCCGAAGCGCGCCATAGCTAGTGAAATTACTGGGCAAATGAGACTTATGTCTCAAGGTAACGAGCGGTTTTGCAAGAATCCTGAGCGACACTGTGTTGTAATGGGCAGGGCGTATCAATTACCATTAGGTAAACATCCTGCTCGTCTCGTCCCTTATTTTCATAAAAAAAACTATGCATAAGCCTGTGCCATGGGTTGCAAGATAATGATATATTAGTGCAATATACTTACTTGAACATACATAAATACATATAAACATCGATGACTCGGAAACAAACATCCATATTCAACACATAAATGTTCGCACCTACCGGTATTCGAACCCGGGACCTCTAGCTCAGTAGGCAGGTTCAGTAACCACTGGGTCGTCGGGCTGGTGGGGATGATAATTTATTTTGTGGCGTGTATTGCGAAGGGGGATTTGAAAGGCTGGTATCAGGCCCGTCAGCTCCTCGGAACACCTCCTTCCTTAACAAAACACTAACAAGTTCATCTGAATTCCATTAATTTGTTATATTGTTAGACTTTTTGCCAATTAGTGTCATACGAGCTCATAGAAGAAGTCATTAAATTGAGGTTATTATGCCACTTTAGACAAGACAGCTAATTTTTTAATGTGCTATTAATATGTACAATTTCTATGAGTAATTATCAGTAATTATGGCTGATTTGTCTTCGTATCACATATATTTATATAATTATGTTGTCTGTGATGTCCCCTGTGTTGTTTGATTAATAGATTTATTCGTAAATGATTAATAGTAGGATATCGAATAGTGTTTGCAATTAATATCAATGGATGATATTCTTATCTAAATATATGTTTGGTTTTATCACGTTTATTAGCAATTTACTGTTTATATAGGTATTATACCATAGAGAATAAACATTGTAAACCCAAATCGTTCGTGTCGTTCTAAAATCAAATATTTTCTCTTTTTGCCACTGTTTAAGTTTGACAACTGAACTAGGACTTAAATGATAAAACTTACTGCTTTAAGTATATACATTACATGATTTCTTCCTAAAAATAGATCAAATGTGCTCTCTGAAGATATTTCCATTTAGAAGCTAGGCTGTTGTATTTATTACAGAAACATTTTTGAAGTAAAAACTTCATTAGCATCGTTGTGATTTGAAAGTCGATGAAACGAAAAAGCGCGACAATAAAAAGAGACAGATACATGAATTCATAGGATTTAACGTGGGAGAAAATGAGATAGGAAGCATTATACGGTGTATTGGTACCAGGCGATCATAGTTGAAGAAGAGATTATCATATGTATGACGTGAGTATGACGCTACGTAGCGACATAGACACCAGGAGAACATCAATATGGTAGCGGTGATAGTAATGTCTTTTATAGGGGTTGAAATCATGTGCCATTCTAGCAACATGTACCAGGACTTCATATGCAGTTTAGAGGTTCATACACTATGCAGGTTTCACTTCTGACATGGTTACTTTGTACGCAAGCATTTTTTTCATTTTATTTCTACATGCTAGGAAGTAATATGGGTTTCATTCATATATTTATTGTATATGACCCCCTGTATTAGTATCATTAACGCAGCCTTTTTATGTAACGTTACTCCCTGAGGTTAACCGTAGCAGAGACTAACAGTTATGATCATATTACATATTATGTATCAACTAATAAGACAAATTTTTACGATAATTGTTCTGTATTTTCATCTTATTAAAGATTTTTTATATTAGAAGTATTTATACAGGATGTAAATGGGACCTATAATTTGTTGTGGTTGTACTATCCTTTATTAAAACAAAACAAATCTTATAACAATATTGACAATGCTATGATTACATAAAATGAAAACTATCAGTACGGGGAAGGCAACAAAAATGCGGATTTCAGCAATCTTTTTTAAGTTTTAAAAATTTTCTGGAGTTTCCTCATAATAATATGAATAATCTAAAACTTAGAGATACACGTGTAAAACTCACAAAACAGCTAGCGAATTTTGTTAATCACAGGAATTTTTAATCAGTGTTTGAGAGTTTTCATTGAATGCTAAACATTTCTCAGCTGCGTAATTATGTCGGCGGTAAATGAAGGGCGTTGGGTAAATGCCCTGTTTACTGCTGGGTCCTGGGTGTGGTGGGCAAGGGGGGGGGGGGGGCAGTCTCCATTTAAATATTCTTCTTATGTGGGTTAATTATCACGAAATACAACCAGACGTTAAAGCGTTTCCTTTATATGTTCCACAGCTGAGTAACCTTATTAAACATAATTATTAAAGAATGCTAGGAGTGTTTCTTGCGCCGCTTCTTCTCTCTCAGAGCGACATTTGTTTCCGATGCGGTGGTAGTATTAGAAATGATATCAAAAAGAATTGCAAAGGAATCAATTTAGAGAAAATAAATGCCTTTTATTAGTGTGGTAACAGATTTGGTAAGGTAATTCAACTTGTTATAGATGTTTACAATATTAATACGAATACCTTTAACTATAACTTTTGTATAAAATCTTGTGTCTAGGGATTTTAAATATCGATGATCAAATCCAATAAAAAGTTAATCAAACTGTTTTGTTTACTTAATCTTAACTTTGTGTGAAAACTCTACCAAAATAGGTAACAATAGTCTCTGTACTGTTTTATTTACTCATGTGCTACTACTATCTCTACAGTCCCCCTAAAAACTTGAGCCTGCAAAGGTCACGAAACGTTGGGTTTAATAAATAATTATCAACATGTAGCTTTTACGCAAAAACCTTATCTATATATATATAAAAGAATGTATGTTTGTATGTTCCCTAATAACTCCTAAACTATTCGTTCGATCTCAATGAAATCTTTTGTAATAGATTCGTTGAAGCTCAAGGAAGGTTTACACATATAATTTATATGGCAAAACAACGTTTGCCAGGTCAGCTAGTGTAAAATACACACGCGTAAAAAAGTTAAAAATAAATGCACTCATGTTAAGTATTGAAAATAAAAAGTAATTTATTGGATGTTAACCATCAGTATTTCCCAACCATTTTTAGGCTTTGTCCCAATTTAACATTTCTAAAACTTTTATGCCCCATACATAATTTTTAACCCTTAAAAATTGTTTTGTTCCCTTAATAAATGTAAATGATAAGTTTTAGAAAGAAATCACTATAAAATTGTTATCAAACCATCGTAAGTAAAATTTCAAAACATATAATGAAAAACTGAAATTCAAAATTATTTTAATATTGACTTTTCTATATTAATTTAGTGCGATTCTTGTGCTTGCTGCACAGAGATTTTATATTAGGTTCCAATTTACTTAGCTTTAATCTCAATTCTCCGCGTTGTGTTATATAAAGTTGATTTTTTTTTATCAGTAAATCATTTACATGACTTATTCTACATTCAGCTAAATATGAAGATGAAAACAGTAGTAAAAGTTTTCTTGCACATTCTTGGAATTTGTCTTTTTTGTTAAATTTATCACCGATATCTAGCATTGCATTTAAATAACTCAAAGCAAAAGGGTTAAAGACGTGTCGAGTTCATTTTAAATTGCCGCCCTTTTAACTATAAAATTTCCCCCCTTTTAACTATCAAATTGCCCCCCTGTGGACGTGGCCCCACGTTTGGAAACACTGATCTAGATATTTCTCTCGCCACCGTAGTTCTGCCGTGACCATGGTGCATTGAACTGGGTCGTTATTTCGGATAGAATATTTACATATTGTTATTTCGATACAATATAAACATGTACTAAGAGTTTATATGAACATAATCACATTCACCGAAGTTATAATAAAAGAAGTGTTATTTATAACCTCCAGGCTGGGGAGGAACCGGTTGGTTTGGATATAGAATCTATTTAAATTATATTTTTATGAGATTTTAAGTCCATGCGAGATATTCTATGATATTTAAATTTGTTGACGGTTCTGTTTTGTTGCAAAGCTTTGCTGTCGTTCTGCTCTGTTCTATCTATGACTATTCACTGCTCCCTTGGAAACTCAGTATATTTCTTCTCTGCACCTCTGACAACGTGTGCAAAGTGCAAAATTCTTATATACTCGGTAGTTACTGTCAAACTGACATTTTCATTTCTGTTTAATTTTACTTAAGGCGATATTAGACGGTTCATTAAAAAGCGGTGAATGATGACCAGTGAATGGCTCTTTGTATTTAGACGCAAATATTAAAGCAGCACTGCATTGTAATGGGCAGGGCGTATCAATTACCATCAGCTGAACGACCGGCTCGTCTCGTCCCTTATCTTCATAAAAAAATACCGACATTCAATTGTACTCAATAATTATATATGTACATAATTAGTTACATCCCGGTACTAAACGGACTAAGGCTATATAATTAGAACATTTTGTGTATTACTTGAAACTTACAAAATGTATTAAACAGCGGCCGACTTGTAATTTAAACGATACTAATAGAAGCTGCTTATTGGAGCGGTACAGGCCGTAGCAGTATAGGTTTCATCATTTACGGCCGTTTTCAATAACCTATCTATAGTGGGAGGCTCCTTTGCACAGGATGCCGGCTAGATTATGGGTACCACAACGGCGCCTATTTCTGCCGTGAAGCAGTCATGTGTAAGCATTACTGTGTTTCGGTCTGAAGGGCGCCGTAGCTAGTGAAATTAGTGGGCAAATGAGACTTAACATCTTATGTCTCAAGGTGATGAGCGCAATTGTAGTGCCGCTCAGAATTTTTGAGTTTTTCAAGAATCCTGAGCTACACTGCATTGTAATGGGCAGGGCGTATCAATTACCATCAGCTGAACGTCCTGCTCGTCTCGTCCCTTATTATAATAAAAAAAATCCTTAGTTTGACTTACTAGAGGTTGACAAATCTATCCTTTTACGCTTACTTACATTTCAATAACCTATCGACATAAAGCATTGGACTATAACTATATTATGGATAGATAAGATCTTGTCATTAAACGGTGACAGCAATGTATCCGTAACTAGAGTTACTGTACGTACTGTTAACAACTACATTTTGAAATATATTTTTAAATTGATCAAAGCACATGAATTCTTACAAACCTTCTTATTCCAGAAAACCATTCCTTAAGTTAGTTGCCTATTTATCTATTTACTGCGGCATTTTTCAATTTCTTCGATGGCTTTTAATGACTCATGCACTTCCTTTAGTAGTATTAGAAAATAATAACAGTGTTGTCTAAATTAAATAAACCTAAACATGGGCAAAAAGGATGTTGTGATGGCAAAGCAAGTGAAAGCTTCGCGGGTGAAGTTGAAATCCTAAATGGTAATAACATTAATGCTTAGACTCTTCGCTGTCAGTCCGCCCATCTGTCCCTCTGTATTTAATAGCCCACACAAGACAGACAAATGAAGTTTTGACAAAGTGTTGTAATACTATACAGTGTTTAAATAATATTCAATACTCATTGTTGGTTAAATACTTCATAATTTAACTATGACTAAATGTTGAATTTTCATCTGTGGAATGTTTTAAAATATAAATAATCAAATAATTGCACACAGTTTTAAATGCGGATCCGAATGATTAAATATATTAGTATACTGGAGATGTTTTGGCCGGGGATATTTACAAATGCCGGTCTGTTGCTGAGTCGGGAACAATCAAACCATGCATTTAGATATAATCTTAGCGCACCAAATCATCTGGGTTGAACATGACCTTGGCACGACGGAGGATAGAGTCTTTGCTAGCATCATACTGAACCAGCACTTAATAAAAACCAGAATGACGTTTTACAAAATGGCTGCCATACAAATTCAAGAAGTGTGTCTCATACAAAGGTTTTTATTGATATATCTTGTACGATGGTATGCTACTCTTTGTATGCAAGTCCAACTCGTTTTTTATTATTTAAACCAGCAATACAACTCACACACTTCAAGACAAAGGTTCGTATTATATCACGAGGCTCATTTCAATTTGGCGAAAACTTTATACACAATATTTAAACAATTGTTATCGCTGCCGATATTAATTCAATATTTGTGCTGCAGAAGGGGGCTATTCGCGCTATTTATAACCTAGGTTCTAAAGAATCATTGAAAATTCAAAGAAATTAACATCTTGACTGTTGCTTCTCAATATGTTCCACCATCGCAGGACACGCCACAAGTTAGGATATCATCCCCACCATCTGGATGTGTGGCGGTCCTCCACAGTGCTGTTTACAAGGAGCTTTCTTCCACGTACTACAAAGCTGTGGAATGAACTTCTTTGTGCGGTGTTTCCCAGAAAATGTTCAAAACAAAAGTATTACGTTATTTAAAAGAATTGTTAAAAAACGTTTGTGTGGTAAAGGTTACTATAACATAAATGACTTTCTTAATGATACCACAGATTGGGAATGGAGCGACCTCAGGCTATTAAATAAAAATTTGAATTGTGCAATATTACTTTGTAAACATATTTTTTGATGAAAAAAAAGCCCGCTGAGTTTGTTGCGCCCATTCATCTCAGGTCTGAGGCATTCGTTTTGGAATGGGTGGTAGTTTTTGACTTTCAAGTAATGTCACATCCTATTTTTAATAAAAATATTTGAATTTGAATATCATTGTTATTTAAACAATTGTAATAATTGTTTACTAATGAACAAAAATAGACTCTATAATATTTTCCAGCAACTAACAGTGTAGTGTGAATGCACTCTCGGTCACTCACTTGACTTAAATTTAATTACGATTTCTTGGACGTAAAAACGACGCGCCGACAGGTCATGGAGCTTCATAGCTGACTCTGAATATTTGTAATTTCAAATCTGTTTTTTCGTCTGTAAGAAATTTGTGTATCAATTGTAACTGGCCGCTAAGATATTCAAAAAGTAACACCCCGTAAAACTGGTAGAAATAAATCTCACAGTTACCAAGCAATTGTCATATCAATACGAAAATCATTACAAATGCCCTTAGATCTTTTACGGCCGTTCCCAATATTCAGTCTATCTCTTACTTGAGATAAAAATCGTAAGTATCGTTGACTTTCCTGACCTAATAAACTTATCGACGGTAACTCACCTTATCCGTACACGCTGACTGTTAATGGGACGACGTATAGCTTACCAGCGATAGGAGTTTATATGGAAATTTCCATTCACGCATCCCAATATAAGGCGATAAGAATGACTTATCGAGTATATTGGGACAGCTTCAGATTATTGACTGCTAATTACTGACAGTAGAAGGTAGTAATTTATCTCTATCTGTAGATATTATATTGGGAACGGCCGTTATACGTCTAGATAGACAATGACAGCTGTGAAAACGTCGAAAAAAAATAGACTTTAGAACTAACCTCTATTTTGAGCAATTCCAGCACACTAACACAAAGTGTCATATGAATAGCGAGTATAAGACGTAGCTTGTAGCACACACTAAACTAATATTCCTGGCCTGTTTTTATCGGTTGTCTAACAGCAAGAGGCGTATTATTTATCTAAGCAAAAGTCCATCTCCCAGTGGAGTGGGATTGTGAATCTCTTTTTGAATCGGTCTTTTCTTTCAATCTCCTATGTGTTATTTATACCTGATCCCCAGTTTTAGTTATATATCTAAAACTATCATCCATATATTCGCTAAGCAATGTTTTGCTCAAAATGTAATTTCCAGAAAACAAACATCATCATAACTTGCACAATGTCTGTAAATATACTTTCTCAAACTTTACATTGCATTTCAAACTTCTGTGAATATCAAATATTGCTATCAAATGTATTTCTTGCTATTGATTTTGTTCGTTTATTCAGACGTAATCATCTAAAGCTCTTTATATTAAGTTCTACAAAATCAAATAACTTTTGGGTTCGGTCGATGAAAATGTAGTAATAATTTCGAATGTCTAAATATTTAGTAATCTATTTAATAGTTAAATATTTAGTAGTCTTTGTTGGATTTGTCCCAGCCACTGTTCAGGCATTATCTATAAATAAATTAAAATGTTTTATTAAAAAAAGGCTCCGTCGTAAATCCTACTACTCCACAGCTGAATATCTAAGTGTTCGGACAGCCTGGGACTACATTATGATTATATTATAGCAATCTCTCAATATTATAGGAATCTCTCTCAGAGCGCCATTTGTTCCCGAAGCGGTAGTAGTATCTATTGTAATAGAAACGATATCAAAAAGAATTGTAAAGGAATCAATTATCAGATACTAAATGCTTTTTATGCCTTTTAATGTCTTGAATTCTGTAAACACAATTAAATAAATAAGTTAGTTAATATTCCGTGAAATATTTGTATGTGCCTGGTGATTATGTTATTTTTTAGAATGCTAACGTAATTTCAAAAGCTATTGTTATAACAATCATGTTATGATTGTTAAATAATTATTGACAGCACAGAACTGCTGTTGATGATCAAAGTATGGCGGCAAAAAATTAAAATCTCGTTTGTAGTTTTTGCGAAGATTTGTTTTGTCTGCAAAAAATGATGCGAGATCTTAAAATACCTAAACTATTAATGCGATGTTAAATGTAAATTTAAACATTGACTTGGTATAAATATAAGCACTCCAGAAAGTTTATTATTGGCAAATTTAATGAAAATCAAAGGGAAAATGAGATATATTTAAATTAGGATTAAGAGATAAATACTTTACAAATGATATTCATAAGTTTTGATGAAAGAATAGATATTACTAATGTAGAAGAAATGAAGGAACTATCAATATAAATACTTTACAAGTGATACTCATAAGTTTTCATGAAAGAATAGATGTAACTTATGTAGAAGAAATCAAGGCACTGTTAATATAAATACTTTACAAATGATACTCATATGTTTTGTTGAAAGAATAGATGTATCTAATGTAAAAGAAATCAAGGAATTATCAATATAAATACTTTACAAATAATACTCATAAGTTTAGATGAAAGAATAGATGTAACTAATATAGAAGAAATCAAGGAACTGTCAATATGTACAAAGCGTTGGAAAGCATCGATTCGGGACTAGTTTTCTCGTAAATCTGTAAATTATTAGATTTAAATTAAGCTACGTCTTATGCCAAATAATATTTAATTAACGGCCATGTTCAATAACGTATCTCTAGTTGCGGATACTGTGCTGTCACATTTTAATGACAAGATCTTATCTATCCATAGTAAAGTCCAATATAGTTATAGTCCAATGCTTAATGTCGATAGGTTATTGAAATGTAAGTAAGCGTAAAAGGATAGATTTGTCTATCTCTAGTAAGTTAAACTAAGGATAGATAGGTTATTGAAAACGGCCGTAAGACGCTAGAAGAATTTTAGTACTTACGAATGTTTATTTTTATTTTCATTCGTAGCTAAATGCTAACATTTTAAATACCTCAGGCTCGAGATACTATTTACATGCGCCACTGGTTAGCCATGAAAAGAACCCGTTCAGAGGTTCGTAATATCAACAATACAACGTTGTTATGTTGCGTAAATATATTATATGAATTATTGATTATACGAATTTAGAGCGCATGTACAGTATTACTTGCATTTCTTACGGAATTAGGACACATGCATATATTAAAAAGTCGTTTTACCAGCTTTCAAAATAATTCTTGCTTTCGTTGCATTAAGTCGGATAGCATTTTTCAATATACAAAATTCAAATAACTATTCTGCAAAGATAATGATTAGAATTGGGTATACCATAAATTCTGATTTAGTATTTGTATTGGGTCTTCATCTAATAATTTATTTTCGAATCTTTAAATGCTACAACGAATTGGATTTCATTTGTAATTTATCACTGCGATTATAAATCACGTTTGTAAAAAAAACAACAAAAGTAACGTCTAGGTTATTAAGTTTTATAATGTCATAATTTACATAATATAGTTTAAACACTAAATTCTCGGTCCATCAATCGCTAAAAACTATTAACTTAAAACGATCGATCACAGCCACTTTATTAACTGTCTCTATCTATGTACCCGTGTATCTGCAACACGAAAGAAGCACCTGGCACAGGACAGGTACTATTTTTGTTTAGCTTCATTGCAGCCTTGACATTAACCGAGGCTTTTAATGCCACTAGCCCCATCTGCGGAATCGGTTGTATCTCGGCACGGCTAAGTACGGGTATCTAGCCGGCACATTAACGTGCTCTAGATTGTAGCCCCTTCTCTGCCTCACCAGCTCACCACCTTCCACTTTCCGAAGCGGTCGCACTATTTTCACGACGTTAGATTCCAGGATAACATTATCAGCTGCTACGGCATCTTCTGCTCTGAGTTTGGTAATCAGTTTCGCTTTCACTTTCTGGTTGTTGATGTAGTCTTCGTTGAGGATGTAGTCGTGTATTTTGGAGATCTGTCGGTATCTGTTCGAGTCTATTTCTCTTTCGTATCCGAGACGCGCGGGAGATGTGCTCGCGGCTGCCGAAAGCGCGATAATAATGACAACGAAAGACGCGTACATGATGCGACGTGCATTGACTGTTTGAGGCGCGCGACCTCCCCACACTTTTTATATAACCACCGATCGATGGCACACGCTCCTAATTTGAGAACATTTTTTTGTTTATTATAACTGAGATCCGACGCGTTTGGACTTCTCGCGCCGGTGTTCAACAAATTCTGGCTCTTAATTCGTAGCGACTGTTATCTATATTAAATTACTTGGTTCGTCAGGTTGTCTTTGTCGCACGAACTTGTATCTTGTTCTACTTTTTAACTATCTTATGATGTTTAATAATGACAAGGCGGCCATTGCTGTTGGGCTCGGTGTAGGCTGTCACGATATTAAAGTTACTAATTATCATAATAATCACTAGATCGTTATCGCTTAGCTAATTAAAAGATTACTCTCATATTAATTTTAGACTTATTTCTGTTTTGTTGTTGATGTTTGTTTCCAGTGAACTTCTATTGAACGGATTTTAATGTACTTGAGAGATAGGATAATATTTATTTCGATAATCCCATAATTATTTTTATTTCCAATATTTGTTTTGTATGGATATATTTTCTATGAGAGAATTTATTGACGCACAGTTTAACCACACTGCTGTAAAACAATTACATTATAACGACAGGGAGCATATTTTACGAGATAATTCTTGATGTTATGAAATATTATTGAAAAATTCATAAAAGACAGTTTTTTTTTATTATGTACAGAACAACGTCTGTCGGCTCAGCTAGTAGTAACCATAAACAATTTGCACTTCGTAGATTTAATAACAAATGTAATGTTATATTAATGTAAACTATTATTTTAGGACCTTATTAAAACTAGTTGTGACTGTGGTTTTAAATGAAATAGTATGTTTTTAAGTAAGCAGATGTGAATATCTTTATATTGAGGATGATGTATTAGGCTACATGAATAAATAATCAACGAGTTAGCTCCTTAGGTTATATTTTCATACTTATTAGTTTCACTTAGTAACATACTTACGTTCAACCTACTTTTAGTAACCATAGATACAGTAGAGTACTTATTGTTTTTTCTTTTTAGGGGGAGGTGTAGTGTGTGTGTAACGTTTATACACTTCACACAATCATACCTCTAACTAGTATATAAATACTTGTTACTTACATTAAAAAGGGCTTACAATCGCACTATTACTACCCCAACCTCCAACATTATTTTAAAATGCTTTTTATTTAATATTTTTTGTTAAAATAAGGGACGAGACTAGCAGGAGGTTCAGCAGATGGTAATTGATACCTGCCCATTACAATACAGTGGCACTCAGGATTCTCGAAGAACCCAAAAACTCTGAACGGCACTAAAATTGTGCTCGTCACCTGGAGACATAAGATGTTAAGTCTCATTTGCCCAGTAATTTTACTAGCTACGGCGCCCTTCAGACCGAAACACAGTAATGTTTACACATTACTGCTTCACGACAGAAATATGCGCCGTTGTGGTACCCATAATCTAGCCGGCATCCTGTGCAAAGGAGCCTCCCACTAGAAATTGCAATGAGAAAATATATTTAATCTCAGAACAGGCATTATATTATGATTTGTAAGGTGCATGACCACTGTAGTGTAAATTGCATGCTTATTACTTGGCACACGACTAACTCAAGGATAACATAAAGATTAGCTATAATATGAATGTTAATAATGTAATGCTCACAGGATAATGTTTCGTCGTTAGGACAACTCAATTAAGTCGCCTTATATTGTTATATAACCAGGAGGTCATAAATCGTAACTATTACAGATATCAAAAAACATTAAACTGATATCGAAAGGACTTTAATTAGTAAAATGACATCTTTAACTTTTTTAAAGTCAGAGGAGGAGAATACAAAATTTTAATATTAATCACTTCGATATGCTTAGTATGAGATTTTTTTATGGAAAAGGAGGACAAACGAGCGTACGGGTCACCTGTTGTTAAGTGATCACCGCCGCCCACAATCTCTTGCAACACCAGAGGAATCACAGGAGCGTTGCCGGCCTTTAAGGAAGGTGTACGCGCTTGTCCCCATGTCGTATCGTCCCGGATACACCGCACAAGGAAGCTCATTCCACAGCTTTGTAGTACGTGGAAGAAAGCTCCTTGAAAACCGCACTGTGGAGGACCGCCACACATCCAGATGGTGAGGATGATATCCTAACTTGTGGCGTGTCGTGCGAAGGTGGAATTTGGTTATCTCTTTTCTCCATCCAGTGTCAGATGCCGGCTAGACGATGGGTACCAAAACGGCGCCTTTTTCTCCCGTGACGCAGTTATGTGTAAGCATTATTGTGTTTCGATCTGAAGGGAACCGTAGCTAGTGAAATTACTGGGTAAATGAGAGTTAAGTCTCAAGTTGATCAGTGCAATTGTAGTGCCGCTCAGAGTTTTTGATTTTTCTAGAATCCTGAGCGACACTGCATTGAAATGGGCGGGGCGTATCAATTACCATCAGCTGTACGTCCTGCTCGTCTCGTCCCTTATTTTCGTAAAATAAAATGGATTTGGAACTTAAGATTGACATAAAATGCAGATTCAGAATCGAATCAAAATTGACAAAATAGGTATTTAAAGTAATCTTAAATTACAAAGCGATTATTTTTAAGCCGTTTGTCGAAAATCATTTCCGAAATCATGAAATGGTAATTTTTAAATGTACAAATAGTGTTAAGAAATTCACTTAAATCACCTTATATTACGGAATTGAAAACTCGAGGTCGTCTTCAAACTGTACATAGAAATCGTATAAAACAGGAAGCGAATCATCTATTTAACCTTCCAATGAAGATTTGATGTTACGTAAAGACTTAAATAGTAAAAGTCAATTTTTTGGAGCTACGCATTCTGTTACAGAGAAAGTGAAAAGTTTTTATTTCAAAATATAAGAGGCTACGCAAATAGAAATCAATGAAAGTTGATCGATAAACTTTGAAATTTAAATATGGCGTTTGGCGATATTATGTTGGTAGTATCTGTAGATTCAAGTATGGCGGCCGTGTAGGTACATATTATGGAGGGTAGAGGCAAGAAGAATCATCTCATATAGGAGAAAAGTTGAAAAAATGTCCAGCTTATGCTGTAAATAGTTCAAAAATCTTCCACAATGGCGCTGGTGTACACACAGAGTTAGGTATGAAGTATGGTGAATGTAGCAATTGTAAATGAATTGTTAAAGAGTTTAATATTATTGTCGACTAAAGTGGTTAATTATTGAAAATTTCAACAACTTACATTGTACCAAATAATGTAGTAAATATAATAAAGAATGATAATAGGAAAACGTGCATCCAGAGTGATTCGTTTAAGATTTACTCTGATGTGACTGTAGCGCCACCCTAAGTTAACGGATTTTCACGGACACTTTTTCATATACACAGATGATTCTCCTTACCCACGGACGAGTAAAAAAAGAAGGACTCCGCGCCGTGATATTAGCAAGCGAAGCACCGTTATGCTAGTGTGTGTGCGGTTACGGGGGATACTAGTTACACAATTTTTTCTCCCTTAAATAATCATATTTGGCCACAACTACTTATATAGTATCGTTTTTACACTATTTCGCAACGCACGACGGCTTTTTAAAATATTTTATTGAGACGCAAACTGATCTGTCACAGACGATGACAATTCTCATAATGGCCGCCTATCAGCCTGTAGTAGAGTAAGTGTGTGCGTGGGGCTATGTATTTACACGTAAATCGGCTTGTTTTGGTGCTACACTGTTATGTAAGGTGACACGGAGTCCTTATTTTTTTTACTAGTCCGTGACCTCTACCCCTCATAGTACATACCTATCTTAATGACATTGTGTTTATTATTTTGTCGGCGTTTAGTGCCCGGATGTAGTTCCGGAAACAAGTTGATAAGTAAACGGAAATTATTATTAAAGATACCATTTTGTAATTAAATAACAATATTTAGTTTCGGTATGAAGGTCTAAGAGTACTATTAAAACTTTACGTGCATACTTTTTTGCTGTATAAATAAACTTTATTTCTGTTGAAATTAATATTTCGATGCAATTTAAAATAATTACAAATTGAATCTGTTTCAAATGCGATGCGAAATTACGCCCCCAACGCTTCAACCGCTAAATCTCCGAATGACGCAGAATTCATAAAAATCAAATCAAATCAAATCAAAATCACTTTATTAGGTCACGGTAATGACACTTATCGATGTCGAAAAAAAATTTTTTATTGAATTTACCGCCACTTTTTACGAAGTGTTGAGGGTTGAGCTAATGAGATGAAGTAGCAAGAAACTCATTGCCACTCTTTTAAATCAACATTTACATTTTCATCGTTTTACAAATCATTTCATTATTACAATTAAATATATGTGAAGCGATGCAACAAAAATACTCAAATGTCAAATAGTCAATGCCTTATTATCGTAAAGAGCGAAACAGATGACAAACAGATTCTGCAAATTAATACTTGATTAAGATTGCTTAATGCAAATAAAATAAGTTAATGGATTATCCAAACGTCTTTTAACTTAATCCTTAATATTTCTATGTATCTATTTATATCAATAAATGATTGAAATAGATATAACTCGTGAATAATGTTTAAGAAATCAAATCATGTAGTTAAACATTATTTAGAGTAACTATAATAATTACAATGTTAACTGCCAAGCATACCAAACCTAATCCAAAAGGTTACGTGGACAATGGACAGACAGACACCTCTTCCGTGTTGCTATTTGGTTCCGCATGTATCATGGAGATGTCTCTTGAATATTAATAACTTTTAACATAACACTAGGTATACATATCTATGAATACATTAAGTTTTATCATACACCTTACTGTTTCATACATATAAAAAAGCATGTGTGCATCTCGCACGTGATAGAAGTGAAAACTTCCTTAATTTTTGGCTTCAAGATAATGAGACGAATGTTAAATTTCGGGTAGATTGCAGGTTTTAAAAGGCATAAAAAGGCATGAAAGGCATTTATTTTCTCAAAATTGATTCCTTTACAATTCTTTTTGATGTCATTTCTTATAACTACTAGATACTACTACCGCTTCGGAAACAAATGGCGCTCTGAGAGAGAATCAGCGGCGCAAGAAACTCTCCCAGCATTCTTTTTATGGCGCTTTTAGCAATAAAAATATACAATATTGTACATTCATTTCTATCACTATAAAATAATCACAATCTAGTCTCAGACTGTCCGATCATTTAGATATTCAGCAGTGGAGGAATAGGATTTACGACAGAGCAATTTTTTTATAAAACATTGAAATTTATTTATAGATAATACCTGAACAGTGGCTGGGACTTTATTATAGAAGTGTATACTTTTACCCTTTAGTAATGATAATAGTAATACAAAGTTTGTTAATTATTTTACATTTTATTCGTATATACACGGACTAGTAAAAAAAGAAGGACTCCGCGCCGTGATATTAGCAAGTGAAGCACCTTTATGCTAGTGTGTGTGCGTTTACGGGGTATACCATATGCACAATTTTTTCTCCCATGTGTAATCATATATCCACAAAT
Source organism: Leptidea juvernica (assembly GCA_949711755.1). NCBI lineage: Eukaryota > Metazoa > Arthropoda > Insecta > Lepidoptera > Pieridae > Leptidea > Leptidea juvernica. The sequence continues at coordinate 19,580,269 of CATIXQ010000005.1, read as the reverse complement.
ACTTTTATAGTATTGTTTTTACACTTTTTCACAACGCACGACGGCATTTTTAAAATATTTTATTGCGACGCAAACTGATCTGTCACAGACGATGGCAAATCTCATAATGGCGGCCGATCGGCTTGTATTAGTGTAAGTGTATGCGTGGGGCTATGTATTTACACGTTTACCGGCTTGTTTTGGTACCTCACTGTTATGTAAGGTGACACGGAGTCCTTATTTTACTCGTCCGTGCGTATATATTACATAGATTTATTCAGACTCAGAGATTACATTTTCGATAAATAATACGAGAGGCTTATGGTAACTACAGTATGAAATAAATACTTTAGTCTTGATATGCTCAATATATCTTTGAAAAACTGCGTCAATTACTGTTTTTGATCTCGTTGTAGATACCGTGCGACTGCTGCACATTTTCAAATTAAATTTGGCGCTCAAAAACTCAATTAACGGAATCGCTGTATCGGATGCAAAATTTATATTAAACCTCTAAACTGCATATGAAGTCCTGGTACACGTTGCTAGGATGACACATGATTTCAACAGCTATGAAAGACATTACTATCACCGCTACCATATTTTATGTTCTCCCGGTGTCTATGTAGTAATAGGTTGTGCGTATGACGTTCGAATATATTAATGTATACGGTTCTTTTAACAAAATAAAGCATTAAGGAAAACAAAATTCAAATTAAACATATTCCTAAAAAATATTCGAAGTTGTTGCCAATTAAGGTTATTCGAGACAGTATATAAAAGTACAATAATGCAATGCCACAGAGTATATGAGTCCCTTCTTCTCGTTTCATTACCAAAACAGCTGATGGCAGTGCCCGATTCAGAACTATATACCAGTAGGAAGGCTCCGGCTGTACATGATGGCGGCTAGATTATGGGTACCACAACTTATATTATTTAAATTAAGCGATTCCATATTGTAATCGTACCAATATCACTTTAAAGTGAAGGTTTGCCCCTATATATATATTTTAATAAGTCTCCTGAGCCAATTCACTAGATACCGCGCCCTTCAATGCGAAACACAACAAATGATTGCTTAAATTTACTTCACGACACAAAAGGCGCCGCTGCGATACCGAGCCGTTATGATGTACAAAGAAGCCTCTTTTTTTTTCATAAAATATTTACATATCAATTGTACAAGAAATTAATTAATTCAGTAACTGCTAGACAAGCTCATTAATATATTATTATGTATTTTTTTTAACTCATTATACAAACAAGAAGCGTTCTTACAACAATTTTTTTTTATTTCAATCGGTTGAAATATAAAAACCTCTAATAATTATCGTAGATAGCTGTTCATTTGTTTTCCGCAGTAGGGTGATTGAGGGTATGTTCCGATATGCACTGCGACCACTGTACAGTGTGTCGTCCATTTAGTATACTGTGAAGCCGTTCCTTTATAGCCAGTTATACTGGTTACTATTTTAAATGGAACGCAATCCCGTATACTGTCAGCCGTATTTTTTGACGCAGCATTCAAATGAGTGTATCAAAGTTTTCTAGTTAATTAAAAAAACTTTTGTTGGAGTATTATCAAATTAAAAATATTTTAATTCATATTTTAGGCACTCGAGTGGTTTTGACTGATCACGTGATCAAAGTACTGCGAGTACCTTACCTCGAAAACGCCAGTGATCACAGTAGAATATGGCGGTGATTTATGACGTCATATATTTCCCTGCGGCAGTCCATAACGGAACGAATTTTTCTACAGTGATAGCACTGTGCAGTGCTCGCAGTGCATATCGGAACATACCCTGAGTGTTGATTTTGTTCGGTGCCGTATTGCAGCGTCTGTTGAATGTACGCACCAACAGCTGTATCTCACAACACTGCGTTCGTAACTCAATAATGTTTTATTCATGACTAACTACTCGCAACTTTATTACTCTTTGTTGTTATTATTTTGTGTCGATCCATTTCAATCTTACAGTGTTTAACCAAATGGAGATGACATTGGGAACCTTTCCTTCATCAAAAGAAAAACAAATGAAACTACCTGATATAACATTAAGTAATTTGTTTCTTTTTGAAGTGAATATTTCTTAAGCATCGTTGTGATTCGAAAGTCGATAAAACGAAAAAGCGACAGTAAAAAGAGACAGACACATACATACATATTCATAAGATTTAACGTGGGAGATAGTGGGGATAGGAAGCATTATACAGTGTTTGGTACCAGGCGATCATAGTTAAGAGATTGTCATATGACGCGAGTATACTATATCGTCATGCGCAAGACGTATTATTACATAGACACTAGGAGAACATAAATATGGTAGCGGTGATAGTAATGTCTTTCATAACGGTTGAAATCATGTGTCATCCTAGCAACATGTACCAGGACTTCATATGCAGCTTAGAGGTTCATGCACAATGCAGGTTTCACTTCTGACATGACATGTACTTTATACGCCGCAATTTTGTTTAAATGTAAACTTTTCAATTTCATGAATACCAGCCAGACACAAATAGTACAACTAAAAAGATTTTATTCCAAACTTAAACATAATATAAGCGACTTAAATACTTTTTCTTTAACCATTTATTCACATATATATTTTGTACCTATATAACCTTTGTTAGTTTGTAAAAAAAACCTCCCACCATCATTAGATTTTTCTTTATTCAAAATAATTTGCAACATTCAGGAAGGGGCGTCTTAAACATATCAGTTCTGTCGGGAATGCTGGATGAGTATATTAATTTTTATGGAAGGTTTACAAATATAGATGGAAACGTGCAATTCGGACTTCACGACTGACATTAGGTACTTTTGCGAAAGACAATAAATAAATGGTATTTGAAGTATAATGCGGAAATAGAAGTAACGACTTAATATGTCAAAATGTACGATAAAGTTCGACTTCAAAATTATTGTTCAGATGAACGTGCACACATCTGCGCTTTTCTTATTTAATATTTGTTTAATATAATTAATACTTGCATTAATTAAAGGTTACTAAAGTGAATTGTAACTTAGTTAATAGCTATGCATTGTACAATGTTTTGATATATTCTCCTTGAATCCTAGACGATACCGCCGCTAACTTATCGCTTACTATCTGTATTATTTATTAAAAATGAAAATCAGTTATGGCTAAACAATAGACAGACATTCCTGAGATTTCGAGGAGATATGTTCAGCAGCTGGGGACCCCTGCTTATCCTCTAGGAACTCCTGATTCTAAAGTTCGTGTTACTATCCTCTCAGCGTTGTAGAGTTAAATGTGATTTAAGTTAGAACACCGAGAATTTGGATGCGATGCGATTAAGTCATTGACCACTGATGAATTATTAATTAATTTGTGACAATTCTGGTTACTGGACAAGAGTCAAAGCCTTAGAATTGCCACTCAGATACCAATGCATCTGTTGTCTATGGGTATCTTTCTGTTTCCACAATAAGAATCTGCACTATCGTTTGCCATAATAAAAAAATACAACAAAGAGAATATACAATTGCGGAGCATCCACTATGAAAATCACGTTAGCTACAGATGCCGTCTTCTATTAGTTAAATATTCCAAGATGTGAGTGGTGTTGCTTTATATTTGCAAGAAACAGTTTCCCGTTATAGCTTGACGTGGGCGAGTACCCACAATATCAATCACTGTGTGCCTCAATTCACATTAACTTATTCTCAGTCGAATGTGTATTAAAATGGTAACTCAAGCCAAGAAAATATCTCACACCTGAATAATAATTGGGTATGATTGTCGCCTCGCAATATTTTTTATCAATTAATTGAATCTTTTTGGAATAATTCTCTTGTACCTTTTCATATACGGAGTTTGAATTAGTCTTATGATGGCTTTCGTCGTTTTCACTGGAAGAGCAATAACTTTATGTATTTTTGAGAAATATATGAATTGGTAATTGTTTTTAATATCGCGAAAAAGTTGAGCTCGGGTTGTTCTTGGGAGATGAATACGTAGGCCACATAAAAAGCTATTTTACATCAAAAAACTGATTTATCAGTTACCAATATGGGAGTTGTCCATTTTTCAAGCACATTTATTTTACCGATTTGTGGCAAATGGGTCAATATTGTGGGTATGCTCACATCATACCATATCGCTAATTCCTCAGTACTTTTATATTAATAAGCTTTACTTTAATTACTTTAGTTGCTGATCTCGTTGGGTTGTTACTTCAAGTCGAAGGTTCCTCTACGGATGCGATTAAATCAAAAACACACAGTGCGTTCATTATCGTTACCTCTTCAAACACAGCGTCGATATTCCGAGCTGTTTCTGTTGTGTTAGTTCCGCACCGGAACTCATTGTATAAAGTACTTTAATTTTTCAATGTATCTTTACATACAAAGCCAAAAATTAAAAAACGATTGAAAGTCATACAATATCATCCCAACGAACACCATCTGGATGTATGGCGATCCTTCACAGTGCGGTTTTCAAGGAGCATTCTTCCTCGTACTACAACGCTGTGGAATGAGCTTCCTTGTGCGGTATTTCCGGGATGATACGACACGGGTACCTTCAAAAAAAGCGCGTACACCTTCCTTAAAGGCCGGCAACGCTCTTGTGATTTCTCTGGTGTTGCAAGAGAATGTGGGCGGTGGTGATCACTTAACACCAGGTGACACGTACGCTCCGTTGTCCTCCTATTCCATAAAAAAAAAACAATCCAATGTTGAAATGTTATTAAATCTATATATATAAAAGAGAATGTATGTTTGTATGTTCCCTGTAAACTCCTAAACTATTCGACCGATCTCAATGAAATCTTTTGTAATATATTCGTTGAAGCTCAAGGAAGGTTTACATATATAATTTATATGGCAAAACAACGTTTGCCACGTCAGCTAGTCTAGAATATTCTAGCTGCTATATCAATAAAGTTTCACTAAAAAGTTTCATAACAAAGTTTTATCCCAAATTACGCCAAAACGGCAATTACATACTTAAACCCCTGTCAAATAACCCAAAATATTATATTACTAGCTGATGCCCGCGACTTCGTCCACGTAGATAAAGGGTTTTTAAAAATGATAATGTGTTATGTCCTATTACAGTTCCGGTTCCCGTTTTCGCTCCCGTTCCCAACATATTATAATATGAATCTTATTTCGAGGAAGATTGCTATGACAAACTAAACCTACTATTGGTATAGTTATAATATATATTTTTCATAAATCCCGCGGTTACCATGGATTTTTCTTGCATGAAGTGTAGCCTATGTCCTTTCCTAAACTCTAGTCTATCGCTGTACCAGATTTCTTTAAAAATCGGTTCAGTAGCTCCCGCATAAAAGCTTAACAAACAAACTTACATTCACATTTATAATGTCAAGTAGGGATAGGGCTATCTCTATCCCTTGATGAACATCTATATGTTCACACAATACTAGAGAAAAAAGTGACGTTATGCATGAGTATCGTAAAGAAATCATTATTTTCCCTGATATATATTTAACAATTCAACCATGATCCTGTCATAATGAAATATAATATTTTATAAATGTTAAAGCAGCCATAACTACTGATGTATAAAAAATATAAAAAGAAAAAGACTAAAGTAATCTTTATATAGGCATTGAGTAAGTAGACGTACTACATTTTTATTAAAACATACATTTAAACCTGTTAATTTTCCCTTCCTGCTTCAACCATTTGCATACTTTCGTGTTTTTTGAAAAGGTCTCTATTCAGGCAAATATTTAATGGAAATAGAAAATATTTCATAAACATCATTCAACAGAAAGTGTACTCAAATAAATCCAAAACTAAATTTATGAACTCTCTCCTTCCGAACGAGCGCTCTTCCACTGAGCTAACCGTTCGCGTGACGTATCGTTGTTACAACTTGTGTGTCTTGTTCAACTCTCAGGTTGTGGCTTCGTCTACAGGATCTACTTTACAGTTGATAACCTGCTCAACCCCAAGTTTTACATATTAGGAAATTGAATTAAGATGTCGCTCATTCAAATCTTTAAAAATTTTGATTTATTTATTAACCTTCAATTCTGGGATTAATTACACAAATAAAATATATTTTTTTACTGAAAATCACAAAATCAATAATATTTACGAGTCTCTCATAACACTAAGAAGAAAACTTATGTTGATCAAAGCTTTTATTTGTTGCGATACAGAAAGTCGTAGATAAAAAACAGGTTAGTGATCGCGTGGGTGAGGAACTTAACATTTAAAGAAGATATTGAAAAAAAAAAAATTGAGGAAAACAATAAAAAAGAAACCAGAGAACACGAGAGAACCAAATGGAAAAAGCCGGAAGAGGCTTTTGTTTAATTAGAACGAACAGATGCTATTGCCAATGTAACAATTAAATCAAATAATTTCTGTATAAAATTGTACCTCAATAGAATTTTAAAACTATATTATTGTCTATTGTACTTACTTAAATGAAACTCTCGAACAGAAACTCGAGAATCGATGGCTTAATAACAAAGTCCCGTTGATCCTTCGGAGACCGGAAGCGGGCAAACTTATCGAAAACTTCGGAAGAAAATGTACGACCGTTCGGATTGCTATTATTACTATATTCCGCCTTCACATATGTTTTACCGGCCAATAATATTTAAAAACATCAATTATTTCATAAGAAATGCTCCCTGTTGTTATAATGAAATTGTTTCACAGCAGAACTGTCAAACCGTGCGTCACTAAATTCTCTCATAGAAAATATGTCCATACAAAACAAATATTGAAAATAAAAATAATTATGGGTCCCAGATCGAAATAAAAACTATCCTATCTCTCAAGTTGGACTTAACTGCACTCCATGAAGTAAAAAATTTAATCCGTTCATTAGTACGGAGTCCATCGCGGACAAACAAAGTGTCACGTAATTTAAATGTACTGAGATAACGTAATGCTGATAAGTTAAACGCTCCTGTGATTCCTCTGGTGTTGCAAGAGATTGCAGCCGGCGGTGATCACTTAACACCAGGTGAACCGTACGCTCAGTTGTCCTCCTATTCCACAAAAAATATATGACAATTGTCTTTGTTTGAGGCTCAATCACGCCTAAACCACTGATCGTATCGACATGAAACTACCACCATTCGATGCGAAATTTATCCAAGATAGTTAATGCTTACTTTTCAAATTCCTTGATTAATTATTTTCCTTTCAAAATTCTCCCAGCGAAGCGGGCGGGAACAGCTAATACATCTATACAATAATGGTTTGCTTTATTGTACACCCCCCCTTCGCCCAGGCTATATATTATGTATTGGAATTAGTGACGTTACGAATTAAGATCCGAGTCTACGTATTTTGCCTTTATTTAAGTAGACACTCTTTAGAGAATGTATTATAACAGTATTACTTTGTACTTGGGTATATCTAATCCCCTAATACCTGTGTACAATATTAATTAGAGATAAAAGCCCTGAGACTTAAATTTGTAGTGTATTATGTCTTTTTTTAATGAAAATAAGTTCAGTTGATGGTAATTGATAAGCCCTGCCTATTACTGCCAATCAGGATTCTTGAAAAACCTAAATATTCTGAGCGACACTACAATTGCGCTCGTTACCTTGAGTCATAAGATGTTAAATCTCATTTACCCAGTAGTTTCACTAGCTACGGCGCCCTTCTGACCGAAACAGACGAATGTTTACACATTATTGCTTCACGATAGAAATAGGCGCTGTTGTGTGGTACCCATAATCTAGCCGGCATCCTGTGCAAAGGAGCCTTTCACTGGTGAATGTGTATGCGAATATAGCTTAAAATATTTGAAAGACTCTTTCTTCATTAATTGTTTTACTATACAACCTGAATCCAATTGAAAGTTCAATTCTAAATATTGATAAAAAAACTATCGGAAATTTTTGACATCTCAACAGAATGAAGAAGAATCCATTTGTATAAAGATGTAGCTGTGAATGTTGATTTAATAGAGTGGCATTGAGTTTCTTGCTACTTCTTCTCAATAGCTCAACCCTTTACGAAATGGCGGAAAATTCAATGAGAAAATAAAAATATTTATTAAATTCATAAGTGTCATTTCTGTGACCTACATCAATAAATGATTTTGATTTGATTTGATTTAAACTTTCGTCTTTATTTTAGTTGTATATATCAAAGTTTGCGTTTCGTAGATAGGATACGTCAGGACACCGTTAAGGCTGGGGACCGAGCCAACAGCCTTGAGGAATCGAGTGGAGCTAGGTTACCTCTCTCGCATAAGATCGCCATAGTTTTAGTTCTGAATTAGAAGTATTTTTAATTTATTAGAAACATATTACAATTTTCTTTAAAAAATTAAAAAAACTATGTCACGTTAAATAGTATTGGAGTACAATTAATAAATTTTCGTACAATTTTTATCTACATTGAATGATTAGCATGGCTCAAACTGTAAAAGTAAGGGGTCTTTTGATGATTTTTTTGTCACTATCTATATAAAATACAAATGTAATGAAGAAACGAATTTTCTTCTCATATTCTGTAGAAATGTAATTATTTTTTGTATTAATATAAGCTTTATAGAAAGCTTCAAGAAATGGTTACAATTATGAGGTATTTTGGCGATTTCTTGGGATAGCAGCCTTAAGTCTTATTTATTTATCGCAGATGCCATGGGATTCATCTGAGGAGCAGGTGGGTGCTCCCCGCGAGATGAGGATCCACGTTCAGCGTGTGATGGCCATCCCCGCCAGCATGCCCCATCAGGAAACCATGGGCCCCTTCCCACCACCGCCACCACCACAACAACAGGAACAGCAAGACGTAAGCGATTGATATGTTTTATGATCAATTAATGTTTACTGACCGGCTGTTGTTACTAGAGACATTGTATATCGTTTTGGGTTCCTTAAATCGAGAGATTGACATTTTTTTCTTGGCATTATAAGTTCACGATGAATGATTGCTTCTTGCTTATCCGCTTCAAACATATCTATTCGCTAGGAATTAGATCGGCACCTAGCCAGTACCGATTTACGTAGTAACTACGGGCTCTCCAATATATTGTTGTTAATGTTAATTCACTTCAAGTGGCCATCTCATTCTAAACGTATAAACTTCTCCAATGTACACACATTAAACTACGGGAGAAGACATAAAGAATATTAATATAAAGATATATACAATATAAACATGAAAGTGTAGCTTACTAGTGTTTTTGAGTTAATTAGTATTTATAATAAAATAATAACAAATGCCCTAAGAATTCGATAGTAAATCCAACCCATACTTTCTTATCTTTATTCTTATCAAAATCAGTGCCGTAATTTTGGAAATTTATAAAAATAAATGGACTAAAAGATATGATGATAATTTGTACATAATTGTTCCCACTCTATCACTAATTTCATTCTGTATACTAATTAAGTAGAAGTTAGAAAGTTGGTGCTATGGGGCGGGCGATAGCATTAGGTCTCTGATAAATCCCAATTTTCACGAAATTTAGAAAGTGATTACTACAAGGGGCGTGGCTCCAATACATTCGAGGAAAGGAAACGAAAAAAAACTTCAAATACCAATTTTACGAATAGTACCCGTACAACTATTTGAAGCCTTTCAAATGTTCGTCAAAATATTCATTATTCAATCGAAAAACAAAAGATGAAGACGTTCGAAATCTGTTTACAACTTTTCTGACTGCATGTTCCCGCGTAATAAATGACGCATTTTGGGCCCAGTAGTCTCGAAGGCACATATTGAGAAGGTCCAGCATAAAATACCAGTTTTACTGTTAATCTCTTATTTGAGCAACGCACGCACACTAACACAAAGTGACATATAAATCGCGAATGTGAGGTGTAGCTTGTCACGCACACTAAAGTAATAAACCTGGCCTGTTTTCATCAGTTGTCTAGCAGTAAGAGGTTCTATCTAGACGTAAAAATTATCTTAGTATTTATTGATATCTTTACAATCTTCTTGTTTCCGCAGCGAATGTTCGCCGAGGAGCCAATGGGTGCCCCCCGCGGTATGCGCGTGATCGCAGTCCCAGCGCCCCACGAGATGCCACCAGCACCAGAGAACATGGCACATTTTGCAGCACCACAACATACTCCACAGCAACAGGACCAAGATGAGGTAAAATAATCAACAAAACATCCACCTGGCTTTGGAAACAGATATTTGATACTTAAAATGGCTATAGTCATTCTGAACGTTTAAGCGTCTCCTATGTACACACATTAAACTACGGGACAAGACATAGAGAATAGAAAATAAAAGTTAAAATGTTAGTTAGCATTAGAAATTATCCCAATAGGTATATTCTTCAAAGTAGTTTGATATTACTACTCCTGTACGGTGCAACCGTACACCTTCGTCTCTTAGCACTTTTCGCTACACGCGTGGTATTAACATCAGTATGAATTCGGAACGAACACTGACCGCCTGTGCTCATTAACATTAACAAGAAAATCTTTTTAATTCATTTACTATACGTAATTCCTGAACAACATTTTTTATTTGACTATCGTATTGCAGCAATAGCTCGTACATAGTCAAAATGATCCTTCGAGCCGGATCCCTTTATTTTAGTGTATTTTACATAATAAAATAAAGCTATGTCCCCTGTTGTTAGACTGCGCAGTGTATCGGGATAAGCAGCTTTACATTTACAAAATCGCGACTGTATCCCGAAAGGAAGCGAAGGATATGATTGAAAGTTACCTAGATTTACTGCCATAATGACAATATGACAATCAATGGTCGAAAGTATTGTCATAGTATTAATACAATATCATTTGAATTGTAATACCTAAGACCTAAGTCGGTCCTTACAAACACGCGCTGTATGTACGGACAATCTCATATCATCCAAGTTATCTACAGACCAAACCACTACTATTAAAATCGGATCTATTTTCTGTCAATTTGTGCGAGGAACAAATGGATCTAAATATTTGAATATTCAATTTTAAAACGCAATAGCACGATAGAAATTACGCATAATTATTATAATATAATGAAGCGAATGCATTGATGTTACAAATAATTGCAAATGTTCATTTATAATGATGTTTCTTGGTCTATTACGGTATGTTAATTAAACGGTTGTATATAAAATCTATAAACTACAGTTCGTGTATTAAATACGAGCTTGTGTGCGTATTACGTAACTTCTATTACGTGGAATTCCGCATTAGTATTTTTTGCGCCCAGACAATGGGAAAGGGCTACCCTCCGGGATAACGACGGGATAGTCTGCGTTGGTTATGTGGGACTCACGTAAAATCTAAGTGCCTACCCACTAAACACCACCTGAGGTTGGCTTTGGGCAAGAGCCCTCTAAGCCTTCATCAAAGGCGACCTTCTCTTGACGAGAGAGTTTCGCAATCGGCACTCCCTATGGAGTATCCACTGGTATAATCTACATTAGGTCCAATTACGTTTTTCTCTGATATCATATTTTAAGCAGTAAATAATGTACTATGATGCCTATATTTTGAACCTATATAAAGTTTTCACTTAATTCGGAGATGTGCGCTCATATACAAACCAAAACAAAAAACCAATGGGAGGCTCCTTTGCACAGGAAGCTGGCTAGATTATGGGTACCACAACGGCGCCTATTTCTGCCGTGCAGCAGTATATGTAAACATTACTTCGGTCTGAAGGGCGATGTAGTACTGGGCAAATGAGACTGAACATTTTATGTCTCAAGATGACGAGCGCAATTGTAGTGCCGCTCAGAATTTTTGGGTTTTTCAAGAATCATGAGCGGCACTGCATTGTAATGGGTAGGGCGTATCAATTACCATCAGCTGAACGTCCTGCTCATCTCGTCCTTTATTTTGATAAAAATAATAATAATAAAAAAAGACAGAAAGCACTTTGGAAATCATTGGGTTAAAACTTGTTTAGTATTTATAACTTTTGTTTCGTTGTACACAGACACCTAATCCTAGTGTTTTATTATAATATAAGCTTGTACCCGCGTCCTCGCCCGCGTGGACTTCCTTCTCTTATTTCATCTCCAAATAGATGATTGTTTGCGTCTTATCAAGTACCTTAAGCAAAGTTTCATGGTTTATCTCCAAAAATGACGAAATCTTTCATCCCTTATTTCAACCCCTTCATGCCCTTTTTAACAAGATAGGGTAGCTTATGTGTCTATTTTTGATCCAAATATGATCACAATCGAATAATATCGAACTTCCATCCCATATTTCAACCCCTCCAAGCCTTTTTCGCGATAAAACGTAGCTCATATCCTTTCCCAAGCTCTAGACTATCTTTGTACTGAATTTCATCAAAATTGGTAGATTTGAGTAAGCGTGAAAGTGTAACGAACAAACTTTCATTCACATTTATAATATTAGAAGGGATTATATCGTATACACAGGCTCAATAAGATACAATGTGTAATATTGACACAGCGAGTGAGTTTGATCAAGATATTCAACGATATAGCCGATGTCGCTTCGATTCGCCAAAGCGTTTTCGCACCGAGGTTAAGGAACTCAGCTTGTTAGCATATCTCCACCTACGGGCCAATATTTATTCTTAAAGCCGTAAACGAAACGTTTGCGGTGTATGTATGTGTGTGTTTATTTATTCTCTTTTTGTAGGTTGGTTAACGGCTTTAGTGCAGAATCGAATTATCCTTTTATTAAAACCAACGTTATCTAAATGTTTTGAGTTTTCTTTAGTGTTAATTCCGCAAATCTTTGCACTCTCGTGCCAGAGTTAATTAACGCTAAAGAAAACTAAATAGATTTGGATAATTATGGAATTCCGCAAAATAACGCCTACCTCAATAAATTTTCTTAAAACCAACGTGACTGTCCAACACTTTGTGTGCATGGAATTTAGCTAAATCGAATGAAAATCTTAAAATTTTCGGGATAAAACACATAGCCTATTCAACCACAATGATTCTATATTAGGAAATTTAATTGAGACGTAGATTTGATCTTAGAAACTTAATATATTTTCAAGTGATTTCCTTTACAACTGTAATTAAATATTTATAAAAATTATGTTGTGTGGAGTTCTATAGAATTTTTGTCTGTTTGTCGGTTTAGGTGTGGTAAGGAGTGCTATTAGTTTTCTGCAGCTGTGCTAAGTATAAATTATATGTTATTAGTGATAGTTCGAGACCCCAGCTGACAACGAACTGTTAAACTGCTCTTGACATACATATCAGTTAGGCTCAGTATCCACCGAAGCGGAGAGTAAGGGAGATTTTGATAGCCAATCAGATTTCGTTATTTCCACATCTCCTTTCTGCTAAGCTTCGGTGGAAATAGATCAAGCGGAGAGGAGAGGAGATGTCTCATTTGTCTAGAGAATTTTGAGCTGCGTGGAGCGATCAAGCGGCGCGGCGGAGCGGAGATGCGTGCAGGCTCCGGCCTTCGGCTTTTCGCGCCCCCTTCCCCGCTGTCTTCTCCCCGCACCTCGCACACTCGAACGCATTGCTAGAAACACAGCTCACATCTCCTCTGCGCTTTGGTGTAAATAACCTGACAGCTTCGCGGCTTATCTCCTCTCGTCTCCTCTTCTCTCCGCTTTGGTGGATACCGGGCCTTATATCTCTTAGTACTGAGAGCACTCGACAGAGTTGATATCTTATATCTTTAAACGAGCAATTCTTGTATATAATCTGAATCTCGGAAATGGCTCCAACGATTTTCATAAAATCCGAGCCAGGCTCCTGTTAAATATCTTTATGATAATGTTATCGGGCACTGGCAGTGTTAGTTTTGACATCGTTGAAATAGAAATATATATTTATTTACCACTAATTGTTACCCCGCGACTTCGTCCGCGTACACACAGGACTGAGCACGTAGTAGCGATATTTCAATTAAACTTTTAAAATTAAATAACACTTATAACAGATGCTGTCGCAATACTTTTTATAAATAATAATGTGTTCTGTAATGTCCTAGTACATTATATTTTTATTCTATCATCAATAATTTTCGCAGCGTACGCGATATAAAGAATATTTTAGATATTTTTTTACACCTTGGCTTACACTAGCTATATAGAATGACTAGCTAAATGGAGTCCTGTGCTAAGATGCCTCCCTCCCATAAACCCACACCATTCCTCGATAGGTGCTTAATTATACAATTCACCTATCGGGATCGTCCAGTAATTAAATATTGTAATTAGTTATTAAAACATCAATTGTCGAATTCATCTTCTCGTCCCAAATACCGCAGTGTCTGAAGACGAAGATTTTCAACCAGTGTTGTTGCCAGTGATGACTTACGGTTCGCACATGAGGTCGCTAACTATGGGCCTGATGAGAAAGCTCATGGTCGCTCAGAGAGCAATGCAGAGGGCTGTGCTCGGAGTTTTCCTGCGAGAATGAATTAGATATGAGGAGATCCGTAGGAGAACCAAAGTCACTGACATAGCCCAAATGCTTACGAAAATGAAGCGGCAGTAGGCAGGGCACATATTTCGACGGACAGATGGCCGTTGAGACTGTAAAGTCCTCGAATGACGAAGACGCAGACCGACGATCAGATTAATGTCTTGTGTGCTAGCTTTTTAACATCGTACTACACGGTGGCCTCATGCCTTTGCCATATGGCAACGGCAGCAGACTGGAGGTTAAGATCGCCGGAATACGTTGGATGAGGGCAGCGCAAGACCGATCGTCATGGCGATCTTTGTCGTAGGCTTTTGTCCAGTGGTGGATGTCTTCCGGCTGATGATGATGTTCACATCACACTGTCGCACCATATAGCTCCACTGCTGCACCACCTTATCTGGGATTCAAAGAGTAGAATTTGAATTCACTCGTATGTGAAGCTGTTTATTATCTTGATTTATGTATACGCTTTAACAAAAGCATCTACATGATAATAATATAGCTATTGAAATAAATATTTACTTGAATGTTTAAATGATACGACACCTCCAGTTTCGGGCTTTACGGCATGGCTCTTTCATAAAATACATTTTATTTGACTATAAAAAGGCTCCCGCTGTTTATCTGGCAATCGTTCTTTTTGCCCGAGGAATTTCTCTTGCATATGGGTTAATAATGAATTGTAATAAGTGTTAACATTTAATATTTGAATTTAAATCTGATTTTAATTGTTTAAATTCCAGCAACCCGCTGTTTTACACCAGTTCGTTCCGCAGACCGCTCCCACTCAACAGTCAGAACAGCCCGAAGTAAGTTTACAATGCATAATTTATAATTCAAGTGATTTAAGTATTTTCAAGTTAAGTTTAGCTATATTGAGAGTAAATCTTGTTTTAAATTGAATCCTTAAAAGGTATGAATATTTAATTAGCAAACGCATTAAAATCATGTAATTTCTTATAATAATATCGCATCGTAAGGACCTCTGTCTGTAACCAGTTGGAGGCTCCTTTATCGGCTAGATTATGGGCACCACAACGGCGCCTATTTCTGCCGTGAAGCAGTAATGTGTATGCATTACTGTGTTTCGGTCTGAAGGGCGCCGTAGCCAGTGAAATTACTTGGCAAATGAGACTTAACATCTTATGTCTCAAATTGACGAGTTCAGATGTAGTGCCGCTCCGAATTTTTGATTTTTTGAAGAATCCTGAGCGACACTGCTTTTTTATGGGCAGTGCGTACGAGTTACTATCAGCTGAACGTCCTACTCGTCTTGGCCCTTATTGTCATAAAAAATCTATTGATAACTGTTACGAAAAAAAATTGCCTCTACTTATTTTAGTAACAAACAGTTTCCTTATTAACTATAAGTTACACTAGTTTGTTGTTTAAAAGAATCCGTTATGTTTTTAAATACACATAAAACACTTTTTATCTTTTTTTGTATTGGCTGAACCTTAATATGCAGAACTAATTTAACATTTTCGGCATTACAAATAAGCTTGGTATAGAGTTATACCTGAGAATAAACCAAGAATATGCAAAATGTTATCTATATCGCTGACAACACTGTCAATACAATGATGGTTCTGATGTTTACCGAATGTCAGGCAATTTTGCAAATAAACGCGGGAAACATTATACGTCCGAATAAACCAATCATAAGTAAAAGGTCTATTTGTAAGCATTTTACATATTCTTGATTTATTCTCAGGTATAACTTTATACCAAGTTTATTAATTGTTAGGCCGTTTAAATTTATCAATGCGGGGCTAATTGTAGATTATAGTTACAAAAACCGTACCTAACTTTACAACCTACCTATATTTTTAACCGACTTCAAAAGAAGGAGGTCTCAATTCGATCGGTATTTTTTTTATGTATGTACACCGTTTACGATGAGATATATGATCCGATTTACGTAATTCTTCTTTAGTTCGATACGGAATAGATGCCATTTGGTACCATAAAAATTATACATAGTTCATTTTAGTTTTTTTGATTAACGCGAGTATTACACATTTAAATAAAACACTTTAAAATGATTAAAACGAGTGTTGTTATAACGGTCTTACATTAAATTTTTGCGTAAAAGTTACATTTTTATTTTAGCTAACCCGACGTTTCAAGACCTTTCCAGATCTCGTCAGTCCCCCTGAAAACGACTACCGAAAACGAACCTTACAACACGCGTTTTAATCCTATAAAAGTGTTTTATTTAAATAGTTCATTTTATGAACATTTAATATATTCGTTTCTAGTAGTAATTATTTATCTCCACATATTTTATTCCGACATGGTCGCCTTTCAACAACTTCTTATTATGACTGGCAAAAAGGCGTTCTGTGTTACGTCTAAAAGGGTACTTAGAGAGGAGTTTTGCTGAACGTGCCGCGATGGTAAAAAAGAAATTTTGTGTTTTTATGATGTGATGTTGCAAATTAAACTTTTCTTCACAAAATCATATATTATTTTCAGCATAATAATCGAATGATATTTATATATGTATACAGTTGATCCTTTATTACTTTTTATGAAATTATTTATATTATTTAAACACGATTCATATATTTATAATAATAATAATAATAATTCTTTTATTTCAGGCCAATTACGTCCCATAGTTAACATTAATTATTTATTATAATTAAAAGTAAACTTAAAAACTAGAAAACCATCACTGTATAAGGGTGTGGTGTCCAAAATATAAAAATATAAAAATTCATAATATTAATTACATGTCCAATTTATTTTTTGTTATTCTCCATGTGAACAGATATCCATCGTTTATATATAGGGCTCCTGATATCGTCAGATATAGCCGTGAGGATTTTATTTTTTGAGCTGCGCAATCGACTCCAAAATGTCGCGATTCTTGTTCTTATTACAGCGAAGAAGTCAGGGACCCCACCCTCCACGAACATGCCTGATGCGCTGCAGCATCTCGGAAGATTCATAAAGGCCCTGTATGTATCATTATACTGGACCCTTATTCTTCTAAATGCTTTGTGTGTAAATGTTACCCACAGCTGACAGGTGTACATGCCTAGGCAGTAAGCTTTGAATAGGGTAGTCTTTACATCCCTACTGCATTTAGCGAATCGTCGTGCAAGCATGTTTCCTCTAACAGCGAGGGCCCTTCGTTCTCGCTCGATATCTTCGTCATCTTGCAGCCTCTCCGTAAGCACGTGACCTAAATATTTGAACTGCTTAACAACACTAATAACCGTTCCGTTTAGATACACCTCAGGTACCATATCCGGACCTCCACCTGCAGGGAACACCATCATTTTGGTTTTGGAAACGTTATATTTCAGACCATGAGCATTAGCATAATGCTCACAGACTGAAAGCAGCTTCCTCAACCCCTTGATCGAGGGGCTGAGAAGCACCATATCATCAGCATAGCTAAGATTACTGACACAAACATTTCCTACGTGACAGCCGACTTTGATACCTCTGAGCTCCTCGATCAGACCATTCACATACAGGTTAAAAAGATCAGGAGAGGTCACCCCACCTTGACGAACTCCACATTCTAACCTATACTTGCTAGATGTTGCGTCGCCCCATTTTACAGCGTTCGTTTGTCCTCCGTACCAGAATCTCAGCAAATTGACCACACTTTTAGGCACCTGTGAGGCCAACAACTTTGTCCATAGGATGTTATAGTTAACCAAGTCAAAAGCGCTGCTAAGGTCTAAGAAGCAAGCGTATACGGACGTGTGACGAGTTGTGTAGTGACTCACAGCGCCCTTCAGGCTAACAATAGCGGCATCCGTCGAAAGACCGGCACGGAAACCAAATTGAGCATCATCAATCTTAATGTTCTTAAGCAGTACAGGGTGTATAAGACGTTCTAATATTTTACCTATTATAGTGCCTAAGGAGATAGGTCGATAGTTCGTTGTACTACTAAGATCGCCTGTTTTATTCTTGACAATAGGTACAACTAACGTATGCATTAGAGCTTCCGGTAAGTATGCAAATTTGATACAAAGATTAAAAAGACAACTTAAATGATTAAATATTTTATCACTGGCCCAGAGTATATGCTCGATACTGAGCCCATCGTGTCCCGGAGATTTGCCTCTCTTCATACTCATGATGACTTTCGCGATATCTTTGCTTGTGAATTCTATATCATCATCTTTATGATATGTTTTCGGCTCGGACATATACTCTACAGTCAGAGGGTTAACTTTAAACCTTTTTGCAAATACTTCGGCTATATCTGACGGAGTCTGGCAACCCTCTACTGACACAGGTAAGGTCTGTTTATAATTTAGTTTTTTGGTTGCATTCCAAAATTTTACAAAATTCTTATTTCTCTTATGTAAAGCCAAAATATTCATTTTAATACTCTCTTCGTTCTTAAGACACCATTTAATTTTATTTTTAAATACAGTACGACTTCTCCGCATGTTATCATATTCTAGTCCGCTGGAAGGCCTGCCAGCCAATGTCCAACATCTAAAATAAAGCCTAGCTTTTGCGTGGCTATCCCTGACGTGATAGTTCCAACCAGGTACTCTTTTTTGTCTCGTTGGTTTTCCTGTCTGCTTATGTTCACATGGAGAAGAACTTACAATAGCTGCACTCTGCAGGACGTCGACAATGTGCCTGTAATAATTATCTATATATAAATTATAATCTTGTCTATGACTACACATCATAATATTAGTACATTCACACACAGGTGGATCACAAAATAAATCTAAATTATTAAAACAAAATTCACGGTAGGCGTTTATTTCGTCACTTGATCTCTCGCCCCATCTTACAAATTTTTGTGTATCGAGTGTACTATAAATGGCACAGTTAGTCGCCACCCCGGTGATATCACACTCGATACTCAATGGGTGATGATCGGACCATCTGACGTCATGAGTGACGTAGGCTCCAACAATGGTATCCCACCCCGATCTGGTCGTAACACAGTGATCCAACCATCTCTTGCTACCGCTCGCAACACATTGAAATGTATACATGTTAGGGTTATCCCCCAAAAGGTTAAGGTCGGCCCATTCCCACATCATATCATCACAAAATTTTGATAACTGCTTACCGAACCTAGCACCTGGATGAGCATTTAAGTCGCCCAGGATATATGCTACCTGGACATCGGATTCCTCTATAATAGCATAAATTTGTGCCAAACACTCTGTAAACTCTTCAACATTCTCACTTTGGTCCGTCGGCATATACACATTCACTAACAGAAATGAACCCGAATGAAGACACACACGCACCGCCTGTATTCTATTATTTAAACATTCAACTGGTATTACGTTTGGAAATAAACCCTTGTGCCACATGATGGCGAGCCCTCCAAAAGGACGCCCTCGAAGAAGAACAGAAGAATCCACAGAAGATTTTGCTACACATCCAAACTGGCTATTAATACTATGGACGAAATTCAACTCATGTTCCAATAGCCACGTCTCTTGCAGCACTATAAGTTGCGAGGTGTCAGTTAAATATTTTATAGTCATTAAAGATTTCTTAATATTCTTACAGTTAAAAGATGATATTTTTATTCTTGTGGTTGTGATATCCATATTGATATCCATATTTGATGCAGCACCTTACAAACTAATTTCTTATGTATATTACAGCCATTGTAAAATACTCTATTTGTTGAAAAGAGTGGCCGTTGAGTTTCTTAAATGTTCTTCTCACGAGTTCAACTATTTACGAACATATAATGGTTAATTCAGCCTAATTTAATAGAGTTTATTTGACTTTAAAAAAAGAAAAGTAAAACTAATTTTACTTGTTCATAAAATAAAAGTATAATATTAAAAAAAATCTTTGTTGGATGTGGGGTTCGAACCCACGCACTCGGGGATCAGAACTTTATTCTGGTGCCTTAGACCACTTGGCCAACTTGACTTGAAAGCAGTAGCTGAATTTAATGATTTAACTTCATCCGCTACTCTGCTGGCTGTCTTGCGATATGCAAAAGATGGACGACAAAATTTAGATGGTCAAAGACATTGAGGAAGTATCACCACTGTTTCAAATAAACGATCGAAAATGAACTTGTAAATAGGAAAATATATCGAACCTAAGTAATCATAACAAGAATTCATTTATTTATTTTAAAATATATGCATTTATATAAACATACAGCATTTTTTATACAAAGGTTTTTATTGAAGTTATACTTCTTTAGACGCGTTATGAAAAAATTATGAGAGTGAAATTTTAAGATGTGAGAACATCACTGTAACACAAAAGTAACAACGTTGAATTTGGTTCCTAAAATTTTCTGACGTTTGCATCATTCGTTTTTTTTTGGTTTCTTCGTCCATTATTAGGACAGGCAAAGGGTTCAAGCCCATACTGCCGTTTTCATTACTTAATAATTAGATAATTGTCAAAGCCATCTTTGCACGAGGAATAAATCATTTTAATGATTTTTGCTTCGTTAGGCCAAAGAAGTATAACTTCTTGCGTGCATACATAAGTTCACACACACACATTTTTTTATCATATTGTAAATAACATTTTTTTTATTTATTTTATTTGGCAGCGCGTACCACAAGAAGGCAGTCCTTTCTCGGTTCAGAACATGGAAATCATGCCGTGGGGCTTGTCTCAAGAGGAGATCAGAATGTTACACCGGCCCGTGCAGGAAGCCATCGCCAACCAGAGACGCGAGCAACAGATTGACAATGACATGCAAGAGGTACATTACTCATTCACCACGTTATACTTCCGAATTATTTTAAGAGAAAACTAGCTGACCCGTTCAGACGTTGTTCTGTTCATATTAAAAAAAACTCTAGAAGGTGAAATTTCGTCAAATCTTGGATCACTTGGTGTTGCGTAGAGATGTCGCTTCATTGTGTGTCTTCTACCGCATTTATCACGGGGAGTGTTCCGAAGAGCTGTTTAACCTGATTCCTGCCGCTGAATTCCACCTTCGATGACGACACGTCTCAAGTTAGGATATCATCCTCACGATTTGGATGTGAGGCGGTCTTCCACAGTGTGGTTATCAAGGAGCTTTCTTCCACGTACTACAAAGCTGTGGAATGAGCTTCCTTGTGCGGTGTTTCCGGGACGATACAACATGGGAACCTTCAAAAAAGGGCGTACACATTCCTTAAAGGCCGGCAACGCACTTGTGATTCCTCTGGTGTTTCAAGAGATTATGGACGGCGGTGATCACTTAACACCAGGTGACCCGTACGCTGGTTTGTCCTCCTATTCCATAAAAACAATCGCCTACCAAATTTTAAGTCTCTACTTGGTTCCAGAGATATCGTGATGAGTCATAGTACTTTAGATCTCTTATAGACAGATTGTCCCAGAAAGGATGGATAATACTGGAGCGTTTAACGGCCTTTCGCAATATTCAGCCTATCTTCGGTTGTGGCTGTAACTATCGTTGACTTTTCTGTCCCAATAAACTTTTTGATGGTAACCTATCTTACCCGTACGCTGTCTGTCAATGGGACGACGTATAAGCTATACCAGGGATAGAAGTTTGTATGGAAATTGCAACAGTGAACTGGCGATAAGAATGACTTATCGGGTATATTGGAACAGCTTCAGATTATTGGCAGCTAATTACTGACAGTAGAAGTTAGTAATTTATCTCAATATATAGATAGTATATTGGGAACGGCCGTAATAGTTATCAGCTATGAGGCGCTCAAAAAATAAATTCTAATTGCTTCATAATCTATACTAATATTATAAAGCTGCAGTGTTTGTTTGTTTGTTTGAACGCGCTAATCTCTGGTACTACTGGTCCGATTTGAATGATTCTTTCAGTGTTGGGTAGTCCATTTATCGAGGAAGGCTATAGGCTATGTTTTTGTTTTTTCAAAATTAGGGATCCGTAATAAAATTGCTATTTTGTAACACAAGGTGTAAAATCGAAAACCTATTTTTGCGTGCGCTGCAAAAACTATTGACAATAGAACAAAATGATGTACAGGCTATAATATAGGCAATATTTTATTACTTATAAAACTATCGCGTGAATTATACCTTATATGGCAAAACAACGTTTGCCGGGTCAGCTATTATTAATAAAAACGATTCCAATATCCAACCAATTGATTACTAAAAAAGTAAAATATAAGTACCTTATTACAACTAATTGAATGAGCCTTAAAAACTGCCAAGCAAGAAATAATTACTAAATTCTTTAAGCCATTAACTTAGCCTGGAGGTAATAATTAATGAATTTGGTCAAAAGATTAAATAAAATAATTTGTTATGTTTTTAAAGTGATAACCCTCACTTCTAGGATTAATACACAAATAAAATTTGAAAAACAAAATTTTAGGAACGATGCGGGATTCCAACCCTCGACCTCCGGCGCTCCGTGCCGGTCGTTCGTAAAATTTTGTTTTTCAAATTTTATTTGTGTTTCAATAAAATAGTTTTTTTAATACAATACTAGCTGACCCGACAGATGTTCTGAACATCATAATTAAAATACTGTTTTGATGAATTTGTCCATAATTTGTCAAATTTCATAACATCAAGAATTATTGCGTAAAATATGATCCCTATTGTTATAATAAAATTGTTTTACAAAAGAACTGTCAAACCGTGCACCAAGGATAAGTTGTATGAGAGAATTTATCTCATACAATACAACTAAAAACTATCCTATCTTTCAAGTTGGACTAAACTGCACTCCATGAAGTAGGCCTCATTAAAGCCCGTTCATTAGTTTAGGAGTTCACTGGAAACAAACATCAGGACATTGGATTTATGTATATTAAGATTCGTTCTTTATTTCGACACCTAGGAACGTATCCTATAATCGGTTTACGGTTTCTGTATTCGCAGCGTATTTACGGAACATATACCCGCGAAAAAAAAAAGTTTTCACTGCACTTTTGTTTGTTGAGCAGAACTCGTTTTAGCTTAACATTAGTACAGAGTCGGGCTTTTCGGTAATCTTAAAGATGGCGTTACCCTTCAATTGAAGAATTCGTAATATTTCATATTTTCCTCTTCAGAGTAGATCCATGTATGCCATTAAATAAATCCGTCGTAAGTGGGGTCGTGCGGGATATAATAATTTATTTATATTTAGCCCGACGTTAAGGGTTGAATAGTATTAGGAGTAAGATTTACCTTCAATGTCGGTCAATATCTCGGTTACAATTTATTCATGTTTTTTTATTTTTTCGTTGTGAAGTAAACAATTGGTAGAAATTATTGGTTTGCAGAATATTGTTTTTAAACGCTTAAAAGGCAAGCGACGTTTAGTTTTCTCTTCACTCCCTGTGTGGGGGCGGAAGTAGGGTGTCAGGGCCGAGCCCTATATACTGGCACTTCTTCTCCCAAGACATGGAAGAGTCTTTTAACTAACACGAGTATTCGCTTGGATCACAACGTTAAGTTTTTAAACATTTATTGCGTTGTGTCCTTGCAATTAGCTTTGTCAGTCAGTCAGTCCTTATTCGTTTTCGGCCTCTTGTAGGATTGTTGCCCTTCTCTTCATTTGTGTAGTCTCTAGAATAAGCCTTCTTCGTTTATCCTCTTCATCCGGAGGTCATGCGTGTAGCGGGGCCATCTGCCGCAAATGTCTTTAATTAAGCTTAAGAAATACTCGCTTCAAACATTTATATTGTCGCGCTTGATACAGGTTAAAACGATAATGAACACCCTCGCTGCGGCTGCCGAGGCTGAAGCCCAGGAGCAGCAGTCACGTGGCGACGAGCAATCCCAGCCCGAAGAAGAACCCCAGGAGAACGACGCCCCAGCACCGCGCGCCGCTCGCACCCTGCTCTTGCCTCAGGACATGGACGGCAGGCCACACTGTGAGTAGCTTCTACTTTGTATTCGTTCCATTAATTACCAGTGGGAAGCTCCTTAGCCCAAGATGGCGGCTAAATTATGGGTACCACAACGGCGCCTATTTCTGCCGTGAAGCAGTTATGTGTAAGCATTACTGTGTTTCGGTCTGTAGGGCGCCGTAGCTACTGAAATTACTGGAAAATGAGACTTAACATCTTATGTCTCAAGGTGACGCGCAGTTGTAGTGCCGCTCAGAATTTTTGGGGTTTTTCAATCATTCTGAGCGGCACTGCATTGTAATGAGCAAGGCGTATAAATTACCATCCAGTAATTCTAAAAAAAGTCAAACGTCCGTAACGAAGTTTACACGTGTGACTTGTCAATTAATTTGAATATTATTTCCAGACATGCAGCCACGGTCTGTCCGCAGCGTGGACTCCATTCTGCAACGTGAGAAGCGCGTCAAACGTTGCTCCTGCGCATGCGGCGAGTAAGGGCCCCCCGCCCCCCGCAAGGCTCGCGCCACGCGTCGCTATCACCTCACGCGACTCATTCTAACCTAACCGTAGTGACGTCACTTCCGTCCCAACATTTACAAACACATTTGTTATACTTTTTAATGGTTTCGGTAACTGTTTGTAAATAAATATATTGTCATAAGACCGGTGGTATTTAATTTGTCACGTTAGATGTTATCGTTGTGCATTCTTTGATTCCAGTATTTTTTAGAATTGAATTTAGATGTAG
>CATIXQ010000005.1:19528618-19555417 GCA_949711755.1 Leptidea juvernica | reverse complement strand
AACGACTATCTTAGAGAAGCATAAACATTTAACGTTTGGACCTATTCTGAAACGAAATAAAAGTGAAGTATGTAAAATTCCCGCACATAAAACATAGCCTACATTTTGACAGACGACATTTCTAGATTTACAGTAACCAAATATATAATGCAACCAACGCAAAACTAAACATATACCCACAGACTTTATTAAATGCAAGAATTATTATAAAATAGAAATTAGATTAGATTAGACAAAGAACATTTTCATTTCACAGTTTTATAATGTGATATGTATTATGGATGAAATAGGTTGGAGAAGAAAGACGATGGACAGATTATTGCGGAAAGGGTTAGCGGAGGCCTACGCCAAAGAGCAAATGAGTAGGTTATACCTGATATAATATATTTTCACAAACAGTATTAGAAATAAATAGTAAAAAATTGGATCATGATCAAGTTACGTCAGTTGGTGCTGGGGCTGCTGCTTCGAGTGCCGAAGATAGCAAGCGATGCAAATATTATGTCGGACTCAGTGAGTCATCTTTGTGCCGTTTGGTGTCGAGACACTTGGCCCGTGGGGCCGAGAGGCGCAGAGAATGTACAAAGTACTATCATCGCGTCTCAATAAAGCTACTGGAATACCAATCGTTGGATGCTATTTCGGCCAACGGATCAGCTTAGCTATCCAAGGCAGACATGCTGCCAGTATTCTTGGTACGCTTTCAAGAAATGGTAGCTTTAATTTTATATAATCGTAGTATTGTTAATATACTTATAAGATATGTTTTTTTCTAAATTTACATCATCACACAGTAGTAAAAAAGAGTTGATGTCAATTTAAACTTTATATCTGTGAAAAACCATATTGGGAGATTATTCGGTTAGAGAGACAGCGCAGTAAATTTACGTTTTACTAAAGGGAGATTTATGGTACAAAACTTTGAAGATTTAGTATGAACAACTCTGCTACATATTACCAACAAAAAAATTGAGATTGAACATCGAAATGTTATAAGTATTCTGGAGTGTAAATACATATATATATACTAGCTGACCCTGCAAACGTTGTATTGCCGATATTAAAATCGCGATACAAAAGTAACTGTTAATCGTAGATGGGTGAAAATTTGAAGTTCTATGTATTTTTTAATGCTGACTCATAATCAAATAAATTTAAAAAAAATATCAAAAAAATTAAAAAAAAAATTCGTGTGTATCACCCTTAACATTTAGGGGGATGAAAAATAGATGTTGTACGATTCTCAGACCTACCCAATATGCACTCAAAATTTCATGAGAATCGGTCAAGCCGTTTCGAAGGAGTTCAATGTTTAACACCATGACACGAGAATTTTATATATTAGAAGAATAAGATATATTGCGCAAAATAACGCCTAATCCAATAACTTTTTATTGAGGATGAAAACAAATAATAAATTTATTGGCATAATATACATAAATTTTTTTAAAATAAAATTTAGCCAATGACATGGTTTGCGAGAGATCGATAGTTGAGCGTGAAATGTAGGTCAATTGAGGATGACGCACTCTGGTGAATCCTCCTGCTCCTTTGATCTACGTACTTACTTCGGTAATTGCTAAATGTAAATTTATGCGTAAGTTATCATGGGCAGAAATAATGAGTTAGAGAATTTAACAAGAATTTTCGAATAATGTTATTGAGAATACTTTTTACGTGTTTGAGAATTTAACAAGAATTTTCGTATATTGTTAGTGAGAATACTTTTTACGTAAGTTATCATGAGCAAAAATAATGTGTTGGAGACAAGTTAACAAGAATTTTCGTATAATGTTATTGAGAAAAGTTTTTACGTAAGCAGTTAGTTAGTTATCATGAGATTAACTTGAGCAGAAACAGTGTGTTAGAGAATTTTCGTATATTGTTATTGATAGTTCTTTTTACGTGTTTGAGAATTTAACAAGAATTTTCGTATAATGTTATTCCAATTCAGAATACGTTTTACGTAAGTTATCATGAGCAGAAAAAGTGTTTTAGAGAATTTTCATATATTGTTATTGATAGTACTTTTTACGTGTTTGAGAATTTAACAAGAATTTTCGTATATTTCGTATACTAAATTTATTTCGTATATACTAACAATAGTGAGAATAATCTTCACGTAAGTTATCATGAGCAGCAACAATGTGTTAGAGTATTTAATAAGAATTTTCGAATATTGTTTTTGATAATACTTATTTCTTAAAATAGGACCTACATAAAAATATTGTTTTGAACGTACGTTAAATTTTCAATTACCCAACTTAACTATTTTGTTATTGAACCGAATGGAATCAACGAAGCAATAAACATGTTACGGGCTGCTTGCCACAATACCACGTTTAAACTCATTGAACTACATAGTTGTAAACAGGCTCGAGGTAGGTCTTCATATTGTCAAAGTCAAAGTCAAAAATATTTTATTGACGTAAAATCAAAAGATTGCTCGTCAATGTCAATCACAAAAAATAAAATTCAGATA
Organism: Leptidea juvernica; assembly: GCA_949711755.1. Taxonomy (NCBI): domain Eukaryota; kingdom Metazoa; phylum Arthropoda; class Insecta; order Lepidoptera; family Pieridae; genus Leptidea; species Leptidea juvernica. Next base: position 19,552,935 of record CATIXQ010000005.1, on the reverse strand, counting down.
CATACATATTAATTACACAAAAGTTTAAACATAAACATATTTTTAAAATAATGGAATCCAGTAAAACAAGACTATAATACTATTCAATTCCATATTGTAATATCGTTCACGTTATCTTCAATACTGTAAAAAGCCTTCGACATAAGTCTGCGTTTAATAAAAGATTTAAATTTATTTATTGATAATTCTGATACACTTTTTGGTAATTTATTGTAAAATTTAATACCATCGCAATAGATTAATATAAATTTATTTCCCGAACGGAGACCTCAATCAGATGTTCCGCGATTTGTTATCATGAGTGAAAGATATCCGATATTCGAAACGGTACGAAGGAACCTTCCCCGTAAAACCAATAAAATTGACCAAATACAAAAAATTCAATAACTGGGCAACTTCTGGATTACACACAAAAAATTGTGTAATTCTGCGTGTAATAAATAAAGGTTAAAGTTATATTTTTACTAATTAACTTTTACATGAAAATCAAGCCGTTACGGAGGAGTTTAACTACAAACACCGCGACACGAGAATTGATATATTAGATAATGTATGATAAAAACATTACTGAATTCAAAAAATAAATGTGATTTGAATTCATTCAATTCATGAAGAAAGAATACTTTTTATCTGCTGTTAGTTAGCTACGGTCAAGGGCTTCTTCATGGGTCTTGGTATTCAATTTTATAATAATACTAGCTGACCCGGCAAACGTTGTTTTGCCATATAAAGTATAATTCACGCGATAGTTTTATAAGTAATAAAATATTGCCTATATTATAGCCTGTACATCATTTTGTTCTATTGTCAATAGTTTTTGCAGCGCACGCAAAAATAGGTTTTCGATTTTACACCTTGTGTTACAAAATAGCAACTTTATTACGGATCCCTTATTTTGAAAAAAAAAAAACATAGCCTATAGCCTGCCTCGATAAATGGACTACCCAACACTGAAAGAATCATTCAAATCGGACCAGTAGTACCAGAGATTAGCGCGTTCAAACAAACAAACAAACAAACAAACATTGCAGCTTTGTAATATTAGTATAGATACCAGATATTATACTAAGACTCACTCACTGAGCTAAAATTCAAGAAATTTATAAAAACTTCTTTGACAAATAAGGCTTATTAGTATAAGAGGTTAAATATAGGGCATATATAGTTATACAAACACACTACATGCTTACTTATTTACAAGATTTTAAATAAATAAAAAATTCACACTAACACAGGGTGCTTATTTAAAAAAAAGGATTTAACCAGAACTGTTACAGAAATAAGAAATGTCAAAGCATTCTTTTAAGGCGAGTCTTCAAAGGCATATTACGTAATAATGATGAAACGTTTCAATAACATAAGTGGGTTGTTTTATGTTTTATCTATTTTTCTTATATCTTATCTATTTGGTGTCGAGACACTTGGCCCGTGGGGTCCAGAGGCGCGGGGAATGTTCAAAATACTATCTTCGCGCCTCAATAAGGCTACTGGAAACCCAAGCGCTGGCAGCTATTTCGGTCAACGGATCAGCTTTGCTATCCAACGCGGTAATGCTGCCAGTATTCTTGGTACGCTTCCACGTAATGATAGTTTAATTTTATGTAGTCACACTATTGTAAATACAGTTATAAGATTAATTGTTTTGTTTGAATAATAAATATATAATTTTTCTAGCATTGTATTCAATTGTATACCTACCAAAATCATTGTTTGTAAATACTTACTTTTATTGTTAAAATGTTAATTTGTCATTTAAGTGACACTTTTAGGGCGTAATGAGAATAAAGTTATTTAAGCCTAAGTTACATGTTTAACCAGTTTGTAAATATGATTATAAGATGGGCTGGGAGTTTCTTATCATTTCTTCTCCCTTCTGTAACTTAGATTCAAATTTGTTATATTATTGTCACTCCCTTTGGTACATAAATATATTTCTATTCTATTCTCTTCTCTAAGACTACAACGAAGATCGTAACAAATCATAAAGGGAAAATTTCCTCGCGTTAAATTCATCAAAAATCGTCGTAGTTCAACATACATGATGGCTATAAGAGAGTTCTAAATTCGAAATTCAAATAATTTTTCATTGGACTCGTTTCTTACCGTTACATGAATATTCATTGTGTTTTCTCATTTTCGCGCCAATGTGCGTTAAATATTCTTGTGCTATTAAAATTGAGCGAGGTGATTAAGAGAAGAAAATTGCAATGACAGCACTTATATACAGAGGTGTGGAGCTAAATTAAATTTTGAAACTCAGCACCGGATTGAGATAACTTTCAAAGTATGCATTATGCTCTAGTTTTCTACATGAAAGACGGCAGCAATATTTTTAGTGATGATAACGAAATTAAACTCGCACTAAGGGTTCCGTACCAACTTAGTAGATGCTCTTGGGCTATCCTGTCTAAAACCGGCAGGCCGTATCAGTCGTCACGCCAGCAATAATGAAGTCATCCGCAGGGCATTTGCCGCTCTAGATTTGCCGTTTTAGAGCCAAATGGTATTACCCGCCGCGATGGCAAGCGTCATGGAATGACGCTGGTGGCTAGGGCACGGGAAAGGGCGCTGGTGTGGGACGCGACTTGCGTCGACACTCTGGCAACTTCTCATGTCCAATTTACGTCAGTTGGCACTGGGACTGCTGCTTCGACTGCCGAAGACAGCAAACGTCGCAAATATGTCGATCTCAGTAAGTCTCGTAAATCTTTGTGCCATTTGGTTTCGAGACACTACGCCCGTAGGGCCCAGAGTTGCAGAGAATGTACAAAGTACTATATTCTCGCCTCAGTAACTAGCAGCTACTGGCAACCCAAGCGCTGGCAGCTATTTCAGTCAACGGATCAGCCTTGCTATCCAACGTGGAAATGCTGCCAGTATTCTTGGTACGCTTCCACGTAATGATAGTTTTAATTGAATGTTATCATAATATTGTAAATATAGTTATCCCGTCCGTTGGGCGGCCTATGCCCAGAAAGCGCATGGCGCCATGGCCAGTCTTAAGCCGCCGGGCGTTACCGACGCCAAGTTCAACGGGCTCGGGTTACACAATAAAATTTATTGCTTTTGAAGTGTTTCAGCTTGTTTATAAAAACGAATGTCAATGCTTTTGTTATTAAACAAGCTAGCGCTTTGTTAGATTACATAAACAATAGATACTGCGTAATTTAAACAAATTTCGTTTAAAGTAGGGAATGTCTTACGAATTTTCAATCAGGTCACGTGTCCTGACGCTAGTATAACATTTATTACCCATCCCAAGAAAACGCCGCTACAGAAGTTTTCACTTCAAAAATAGATAATAAAATTATCTCTCAGAATTTGTTTAAGTATGACTTTGAATCATACCCAATTTGAATCTCAAAGACTTTGAATCATATTTTCGTAGGTCGCTTAGTTTCCCCAATTATCCAAACATTTTGCATTATCTATATAAAAATGAATTGCTGTTCGTTAGTCTCGCTAAAACTCGAGAACTATTTGTGGAAGTCCAGGGTTTAAAAAGTGAATAAATAAGAAAATGCTGCTAAATTAAATAAAAACAACAAATTTGTTTTTACTTTGATTATTTAAGTCCATACATAATTTCTATGAGAGAATTTATTGACGCACGGTTTGACAGTTCTGCTGTGAAATAATTTCATTACGACAGCAGGGCGCATATTTTACGAAGTAATTTTTGATGTTATGATATATTATCGACAAATTCATATAAAAACATTATTTTATTTATTATATACAGAACAACGTCTGTCAGGTCAGCTAGTTATAATAAGTGGGAAATTTGAAACGAATATAATTTTAAACTCAATGAACGACACAAGCCGTCAGTTTGAGACATAAGATATTAAGTCTCATTTGCCCAGTAATTTCACTAGCTACGGCGTCCTTCAGACCGAAACACAATATCTGCTTTACGGCAGGAATAGGCGCCGTTGTGGAACTTATAATCTAGCCGGCATCCTGTGAAAAGGAGCCTCCCGCTGCATAGAATTGTTAATATAAGATGGAAGGTTAGTTTGGTGGCTTGAAATTCGCGGCAGCTGGGCGATAGTGAGAGCGGAGAGAAAATGGACCAAAGTGGCAGAAATAAATAGCTTGGTTTTGTTGTTTGCTTGAGAAATAGTGTAGTATTTTGTATGACTTAAATATTACTGTTTCGTATCCACGCGAGACTCAGACTTATCATAATTGCGAATACAACACCGACTTAATATTACTATTAGTTAGGTCTCTTACCAAAATCGTAAGCCAAAGTTTCGGTCCGAAACGAAAGAACGACGTTATTCGAATTTCCATTTACCAAAGTAAAAGACTAGAACTAAATAGACATAACCATAAAAAGTTGGGGTGCTTAGCAGAAACCTCCACGTGTGGGCGGTGGTGTCGATCCACGATGAAACCTCTCTTAGGCGTTCTGAATAGAATGACACCTACCTCTCCGGTGCACCCTGGAAACATTGCGCCTGTGACTGATTTGTTATTGCGCTCGATTTTCACTAATCGCTGCGTAATGGCAGTCCTTTGCTGGCCAGTGGCTAATATCTGCTCCACTCTTCCGGCGGTTAGTGGGTGCCAACCGGAAGATTTTACAGCATCCACCTGCGTCTTTGGCCTGCGCAGTTGATCGCCGTACGCGGGGATGACGGAGTCCTGGGAGGTTGAGCGGGACAGGGGTCGGGGATTAGTTACCCCTGTAACGTAATACGCTTCCTTCGGTCCTGATTTCAAGCTAAACGGTAGCCCCGTGAGTAGCCGCCACGAGGGTAATGGTCAAGTGTCCCCGCCTTGGCGGGGCCACAGGCGAGGTTCGGCTGGTCCCCGCAAGGGGAGGTGCTCAGCCATGCTGACGGGGTAAGAATGGGCGGAGGAACTGATGGATAGGATCGAATCCATCAGCCGCTCATCTCGAGCTCCCGATGTCGCGCAAGAGGCCAACCAGCTGGACCTATATTCCCCTTGCAGCCCTGATGGTTAAGTTAACCATCCCCAGTTGCGGGCTCGGTGGAGGGTGGGGAGCAAGGGGAACGAAAGTGTTTACCCGGTAAAATATGGACAACCCGAGATCCAAAAAAACCCCAAAACGAACCAATTCCCCGGCGGAGAAATCCACCGGGACTACACAGACCTCTGGAGCGTGTTCAGCACCTGCTGGCACCCAGAAATTACAGACCAAGGAGCCTAATAGGGAACCGTCTATGGGCACAGACGCCGCATCAGCAGTGTCTGCCCAATCAGTCAGCAGACTGGAGGCAGGTTGGACCCTCGTATCTTACAAGGGCCGAAACCAAAACAAACCCCGAATAGGGGAGAGTCACTCGGCACATGACAACACAGATCGCCATCGACCCAACAGGAGGCAAAGGCGCATAGCAGCTCGCCTTCGCAAGGCCAACGCTCAGAAAGCTAGCGCCACAATGCCCTCCTCTGAACCCGAACCGCAACCCAGCACCTCACGAGGTTCGGATATGCCGGTCAAGCAAGCCCGGTATGATCCCAGGAAGGCCCCAGACAACCGAGGGCCTCCTTCCAACAAAGCAGGCAGAGTAGCCCAACCCTCGACATCCACCAAACGCACTCGCTTGGATGAAACCAACTCTCCGAGGGGTGACCATAAGAGGGCCAAATTGCTAAATCGGCCCAAACCAACATCATACGCCAACGCTGCGAAAACCGACCCTGTTGTGGCCATAACATCTACCACTACAGGGCATATTGACGCGAATATGGCACAGCTTATACAAAACAAGCTTGAAGAAAAACTCATGACAGCCATGATGGCCGCTATGAGTGAAGACAGAGAAGGGCCTGCGTTTCTGGGCAAACCCGTCTATGATGGGGGCATCCTAAAACTGTGGTGCTCTAATCTTAAAACATTGGAGTGGCTGAAGACTGCTGTCCCGGAAATCCAACTCCCTAACGGTGACACCCTGGCAGTAAAAAACATCTGGGAAATTCCCAACCGCGTCAGGTGTGGCATACTACTACCAGGTGAATGGAAGGACACCAAAGCAATCGGCGGGATGCTACGGTTCCAAAACTCTTGGGCCAAAGTAGACAGCTGGTTGTTACACGCCCTTTATCACCACAACGACCACAGCTTCATCGTGGTAAGCATCCAGGAGGACCAAATCCCCAAAATCTTGGAGCATGAGCGCCGGCTTTCGTTCATGCTGGGCTCAGTTTATCTGAAGTTCCAGGGGCCAGGAGGTAAATACACCGAGACCCCCCCCTCTAAGGATACAAACGGTGAGGCTTTGACATCAACAGAGAATAATACAGACGACAATGATGCACTGCCGGAACCCATGGAAGCTCAAACAATTGACCCAGCTGACGGCAACTGCGCCACTAGCTCTCCCTCGGAGGAAGTGCTCGACAGCCTAAAGGAGCTCGAAGAGCTTCTGGCGGCGGGCACCAAAGGCGATGCCGACTGCACCAAGGGCATTGAAGAGCTCTGCATTGGGGATGGCGAGGAGGGTGTGCTATCCAAAGATGGCATCCCCTTCTAAGTGCAGCACCATCCAAATAAACCTCCACCATAGCGAAACCGCAACGGCCCAACTTCGGAAATGGTTGGAGGTTAACCCTACAGCTCTCGCCCTAATCCAGGAGCCGTGGGTTAGGCGGGGCCGGATATGCCATCTCTCCAATATCGGAGGTAAGCTTATACATTACTCAGGACCAGAACACCCTAGAGCCTGTATCTACATTTCTAATAATCTACATGTGCAACCCCTAACAGATTTCTGTTACAGAGACCTATGCGCAATAAAAATACTGGACAGACACATCCTTCCAACTCACCAGAGAGCGATAGTGGTCGCCTCCGTCTATATGCCTGACGGGGAAGACCCACCGCCGGAAGAACTTGTCAACCTGGTGAACTACTGCGAGACAACCAAGAGCGAGCTAATTGTGGCTGCAGACTGCAATGCACATCACCCGCTCTGGGGCATGCAAACAACCAACAAAAGGGGTAAGCAACTCACTGAATACCTTTTTTCTACTAACCTTAATATTTTGAATGTAGGTTCTGAACCCACCTTTGTAAATAGGAGGAGCAAAACAATTATAGACATCACTTTAGCAACAGAGGGAATGTCTGATTATATATCCAATTGGCATGTGTCGAAAGAAGCATCCTGCTCAGACCACAGATGGATACTTTTTAACCTGGAGGTAAACATCACTACACCACCTCCCAAGAGGAAACCCCGCAGAACGAATCTTACTCAGTACAAGTTGCTGATGGAATCGCGTCTAAAGGACGAAACACTCCCAGCCAGGATAATCGGAGTAGATAACATCGAAAACCAAATAGCACAAATATACGATTTCATGACTGCCAGTTATCATGCTACATGTCCCCTCACCAGCCCTGAATCAAACAGACCAAGACCCCAGACCTGGTGGGGACCTGAATTAGAAAGGCTCAGGAAAAAAGTGAGGAGACATCTGAACCGCGCAATGAACACAGGCGATCAATACGACTGGGACATCTACAAAGAGTGTAAGTCTGAATACAAGAAACGCATCAGATACAGAAGATCAGAAGGCTGGCGTAAATTTTGCAGCAGCATCCAATGCCATAACCAGGCCAACAGGGCAAGGAAATTAATCTCTAACCAACCAAGGCAAATCCTCGGATCCCTGCTGAAACCTGACGGTACATTTACCAACTCACCAGAGGAAACAGAGCGAGTCCTGACGGAAACTCACTTTCCAGGATGCAAAATAATGCAGCATATCGAGTGGGTAAATGAAAACATAACCGCTGAGGAAGCTGACTGGCAACAAGCACACAAGTTGGTGACAACCGATAAAATAAAGTGGGCTATAAATTCCTTTCACCCCTTTAAGTCAGCAGGACCTGATGGGATCTTTCCCGCCTTGTTGCAATGGGGAGGAGAAGGTCTCCACAACCGGCTGATCAACATTTTCAGGGCGTGTCTAGCGCATAGATACATCCCTAGGATATGGAGGGAAGTTAAAGTGATTTTCATACCTAAACCAGGTAAAAGTGACTATTCTAACGCTAAATCTTACAGACCCATAAGTCTTACCTCTTTTACCCTGAAGACCCTAGAAAGGCTGTGTGAAAGAGAACTGAGGGAGAACTACCTTAAGAACATACCCCTACACCCCAACCAACATGCATACAGTCAGGGTAAAAGCACCGAATCTGCACTCCACGCTGTAGTGAACGTTATAGAGGGCGCACTTTCGGAAAAAACCTTTTGTCTAGGAACCTTCGTGGACATTGAAGGAGCCTTCGATAAGACAAAATTTACAAAAATAAAAGAAGCATTACACCGCCATGGAGTATGTACAACTCTGTCATCATGGATTGAAAACATGCTCAAACACAGAGTGATATTACTAAATGAAAGTGAGACACAGAAAGCATTTGTAGCTAAAGGCTGCCCCCAAGGAGGAGTCATCTCACCTCTTTTATGGAACTTGGTAGTAAATGATCTAATTACCACTCTAAACGAAAATCACTACTTTACGGTAGGCTACGCAGACGACCTAACTATATTAATAAGAGGAAAGTTTGCCAGTACTATATGTGAAGTAACTAATGCAGCATTGAAAATCGTGGAAAGATGGTGCATAGATCAGTCATCAACGACCTATCAGTCAACCCACATAAAACGGAATTGGTAATGTTCACAAACAAAAGAGTTCTGGGTAACTATAAACTGCCAAAACTGTTTAACACCGAACTCCAACTAAACAGCGAAGTGAAATACTTAGGAGTTATACTTGACAACAAGTTAAACTGGGCGGCCCACTTGGAATCAAAAATAAATACAGCTACCGTAACCTTCTGGCAATGCCGTAGAATGTTAGGAAAGACATGGGGACTTGCCCCGAACATCGTACTATGGCTCTACACAGCTGTGATACGACCTATGATATGTTACGGCGCAGTTGTATGGTGGCCACGCACCAAGCTGAACACTACTTGTAATAAACTGCAACGATTCCAAAGACTAGCGTGTATGGCTATCACAGGATGTATGAGAACCACACCTACCGCGGCTGTAGAAGCTATGCTGAACCTTCCGGCTCTACACCTCTATATAAAACAAGAGGCGGCCTGCGCCGCAGTAAGGTTGAAGACATTAAATCTTTGGAAGACCACTCAATCCACACACCCAGAGGTTCTAAATGAGGTGATTGAAAAGGAGCCTCTGCTGTTGGCAGTAAGTGATAGATCTCCAAAGGAATACATATTCGATAAGAGATACAAAATACAGCTGTATGAAGAACTGAAAGAGGACCTCAGTACAAAAGACCTCAGGATTTTCACAGATGGCTCAAAGACAAGGTCGGGCACGGGATATGGAGTGTTCTCGGATGACCTAAATATAAGAATAGCTGCATCACTAGGAGCTCATAACACTGTCTTCCAAGCAGAGTGTATGGGTATCATAGAAGCAGTCACTGCTACTTTGACTCGAAAGGTAAAAGACTACTCCATCCGCATCCTTTCAGACAGCAAATCAGTACTACAAGCCCTACAAAGCCACACTATCACCTCTAAGCTAATATACAACTGTCACCAGTGTCTGAGGGAGTTATGCGAAAATAACAACCAAGTAACTCTTCAATGGATAAAGGGTCACAGTAACTCACGAGGGAATGATGCCGCTGATGAATTGGCCAGGAGAGGCTCAGCGATGACAGCAAAAGGACCAGAACCAACTATCCCTCTCCCGCCTAGCTGGCCTACGAAGGTAATACGCCAACACACCAAGGAATTACATAATAAGTACTGGATGGAAGTAAGTGGGTGTAGACAAGCAAAAGAAGCTCTACCTCAAATAGACCCCAAGCTCTCTCGCAAGCTAGTAAAACTTCCACGACCAAGGTTACGGAAAATAACTCATGTACTAACGGGTCACGGCCCTTTTAACAAGCATCTGTTCAATATAGGTGTCACCGACAGCCCACTGTGCAGAGCCTGCACGGAGGCGGACGAAACGGCCGCACACGTCATTTTGGAGTGTAGGAGTGTGGCCTCATACCGGGCCAAACACCTGGGGTCACCGAGGACTCTCCCCGAGGTCATGGGTGACATCAGAGGTTTGATACATTACCTTGAGGAACTGGGGTGGCAAGATTAGCCGCCCTCCTCACCACGCAAAATAGGCGCGCTGTAGTCGTCGAGTTGCGGATAATAGCCCGTGTTAACCTATAACCTATAACCTATAACCATAAAAAGTGAAGTTGTAGTTACGATCATGATAAAAAGGCATAAAAAGGCATTTATTTTCTCCAAATTGATTCCTTTAGAATTCTTTTTGGTGTCATTTCTAATAACTACTAGATACTACTACCGCTTCGGAAACAAATAATAGTGTCAAACAACGATAAAGTAAATGTCAAGTGAATTTGGGAAAAAGGTAAACGATAGACAAAATGTCTAATCGCGAACTTCGTATCGATGTTCGGATCCGAAACACTTTCGTAATAAAAAAATGTATGATCCGTCAACCGAAACTCCGTATTTTGATTTTGGTAATAGTGCTCCAGGCATTAGGTACATTAGAACAGCACAATGTCTTCGACGGATAAGTTTTCCTTCGCTTCCAACTGCCGGCAATCGTCACTGAGGCATGTTTCAGTGCTCTGTCTTTTATGTTTTAATATCTCTAAGCTATAATCAAACTTATATCTAATATATAAAATTCTCCGTGTCATGGTGTTAAACGGAGGAGTTCAATTCCTCCGAAACGGCTTGACCGATTCTCATGAAATTTTGAGTGCATATTGGGTAGGTCTGAGAATCAGACAACATCTATTTTTCATCCCCCTAAATGTTAAGGGTGGTCCACACAATTTTTTTTTTAATTTTTTGACATTTTTTTAAATTTGTTTGATTATGAGTCAGCATTGAAAAATACATACAACTTCAAATTTTCACCCATCTACGGCTAACAGTTACTTTTGTATCGCGATTTTAATATCGGCAATACAACGTTTGCTGGGTCAGCTAGTAATTACATAATATTACCGGCCAGGAGCTATTTTAAGCTACCGGGCCATACAGTTACATAATCAAATTACAAAGCTTTACATATTAAATTTTATTCAAAGCATTTTGCGTTGATTAACACGTTACTAAGCATAGAGCCATATATATACTAATTATGTTATTTGAGACTTTAGTTAGATACAGAAGTGATTTTGTCTGAAACTGTAGACTTCATAAGACTTACGGCCATTCCCAATATACTATCTACAGATAGACATAAATTACTAGCTGTCAATAATCTGAAGCTGTCCCAATACACCCGATAAGTCATTTGCAATTTCCATACAAACTTCTATCACTGGTAAGCTATACCTCGTTCCATTGACAGACAGCGTGTACGGATAAGGTGAGTTACCGTCATTAAGTTTATTGGGACAGAAAAGCCAACGATAGTTACGATTTTATCTCAAGTAGGAGATAGACTGAATTTTGGGAATGGCCGTTAATGAAAGCTGGAACACTTCATAATAAGTTTAAGACAACAATAATGACAGTAATCGATTACTTTTATGGGTATACAAATACTCATACCCAGTCTTAAAAAAAAGAAGGTTTTAGATTATCAAGTCTTGTGTGGCTATATTCCAATTTTTGTTACCCCATCTTCGTCGTTTAGGGACCGAATTGGTAATTTTTTTTCTTTGTATACAAGAACAACTATATTTATATTTCCAAACATAATTACATAAATTATAGTAACTTAGCGTCACGGTTAAAATGCTTAATTATTAATATTTTAAAAGGTCTAACTAATACGATTATCTATGAATTTAATAAAAACAATGCTAAATTATTTAATGCTAACTGTGCACATAGACACATTCTTTTCCCTAGCCCCTAACACCATTATCCTAGAACCCTAGCCGGTACAATTTTAGACAATAATTGTAGCAAATCATCGTATTCCTGTTCGTCTGCCGCCGTAATAGTAACTTCTTCGTGAATCGTCCCACAGTCATATAATGTGGTTTACCAGCACGCTCAGGCGAATATAGATGAGCCAAGAATCTTGGAGAAGAGGTGAGTACCGGCTTTCTCCTTCTATTTCTACGATTCCTTTTCTGTTCACCTGAGTAACTTTTATTCATTACAGTCCAACTTAATTTCCCTGATGCAGTCCCACCAAACATTCACAACCATATTGGTATCTAATTAAAAGTATAAGAAATACGTGAAGCGACAACTTTGAATAACTTTTTAAAAATAATTGTTTAAATAAAGACAAAGTGCAAAAAACTAGGACGTGTACAAACGACGCATTTAAAGAAAAATAAAAGAATACGGCTAGAATTGATCATTAAAAAAGAAAAACAAATAACACTGGACCACACACATATTTAGCCACTCAGCAAAAAATTATAGTTCAGCTGGGAAGGGCTAATGCATCCTCCATACAGACCTCACCATGTACCGTCAGATTTCCACGAGTTTCGGTCTTCAGAATGCTTCAGGTAGTGGCAGGTTAAAATCAAGAAAGAATTTTTAACAGAAGTTCCAAAACTTCTACAGCAACGCGATCATTTTACTCTACTTACAAGATAGCACATATATAATGCGATTATATGCAAAGAAAATGTCTTGGGTTTTCATATCTTTTTTATGTTTCTTTTCATACCAGTGGAGGGAGGCTCTTTTGCACAGACTGCCGGCTAGATTATGGATACCACAACGGCGCCTATTTCCGCCGTAAAGGAGTACCTAATGTGTAAACATTACTGTGTTTTGGGAAGGGCGCCGTAGCTAGTGAAATTATTATGCAAATGATACGTAGCATCTTATGTCTCAAGGAGACGAGCTCAAATGTCGTGCCATTCAGAATTTTTAGATTTTTTCAAGAATCCTGAGCGGCACTGCATTGTAATGGGCAGATCGTATCAATTACCATCGACTGAACGTCCTGCTTGTCTTGTCCCTTATTGTCATAAAAAAATATAAAATTCGAAGAACTTTTACCCCTAACTTGATGATCTATGGGCGCTCTCTTCTAAGTGATTAAAGTATGTAGAAAAATAATATTAAGTCGTTCACGTAGCTGTATGCTATAAGGTTTTACAATAAGTTAAGAAAAATATAATGGAAGAATCGCAAGATTAGCTTAGCTTATAACTTTAACTTTTTAAATACATTAGCAAGATTTCTTTTTAATTGCGTTAGGACTTGCGAAGCGGAGTGGAGTGGTTTGTGAATATTTAATATGTTCGAGGACGCCATTTTGTGGACCGGCTTGTTGTTACTATTGTAAGTAATGAGCTATTTTTCATCTGTAATAACACAATTAGCTAATTGATTCCTTCTTTCATGCGTTCTTTCACCCAATGAAGATTAATAAATGTGTATAAATTAATATTCAGGGAGGCTTAATGAGAAGTGAATTAACTGTAACCTTAAAAGGAAACGAGGACTACAATATAGGAGATAGTAAGACGAACTAAAGGCGATAGCAGGCAAGACATGGTCTAGAATAGCTGAAGATGCAAAAGAGTGGAAGAAGTTGGAAGAGGCCTTTGTTAATAGACAAACAGATAGTGAAAGATATTGAATTAAAGATAGTATTATTATTCGAAACTTTCCTATGCAAATCTTTGTTTATCGTCACCCGTTAAATCATGCGTCATAAGTCAGTGCTTAAGTGCTAATAAGTTTCCGAACCGTGTACATACAAAATTTTCTTCTCTTTCTGATACCTAATTAGTAGCGCCAGGTCCACAGATAAGACAATTTTTCCCTTACCCAAAACACATTTTTTCTAGCAACTTAGGAAGAAAAAGCCCCGAGCTGCAACATGCTTGGTCTCATGATGTACAACACATTCTGTCAAGTTACCTCCACGGACTAGTAAAAAAATAAGGACTCCGTGTCACCTTACATAACAGTGTAGCACCAAAACAAGCTGATAAACGTGTAAATACATAGCCCCACGCACACACTTACACTACTACAGGCCGATAGGCGGACATTATGAGAATTGTCATCGTCTGTGGCAGATCAGTTTGCGTTTCAATAAAATATTTAAAAAAAACCCGTCGTGCGTTGTGATAAAGTGTAATAACGATACTTTATAAGTATTTGTGGCCATATAATATGATTATTTAAGGGAGAAAAAATTGTGTCACTAGTATCCCCCGTAACCGCACACACACTAGCATAACGGTGCTTCACTTGCTAATATCACGGCGCGGAGTCCTTCTTATTTTACACGTCCGTGGTTACCTTATGCGAAAGTTGATCACCGCAACATTTTATCATCAATCTAGGAAATTTTCGTATTCCTGTTGTTTACCGCCGTTTCAAAAAGTTTTTAAAAGAAGACTGCATCAGAGGTTAATAAATAAGTGCTACTATAGTTTAAATGAAATTTTCAATACAAAATGAATTATTAGGTATTATGAATTAGTCTATTTGATAATAATAAACGTAAATTATGTACCTAAATGGATTATCAAATTACTTACGTCATAAAATATGAATATATCTTTGAATTTTAATTTTATAAATATAAATGATAGCATTGTGACATGTTTCAATATAACAGTAGTGTGTTGGTATTTAGACAATTTTATAACATACTAGCTGACCCAGCAGACGTTGTAAAAGGCATAAAAGGCATTTATTTCTCTCAAAATTGATTCCTTTAGAGTTCTTTTTGATGTCATTTCTAATATACTAGATACTACTACCGCTTCGGAAACAAATGGCGCTCTGAGAGAGAAGAAGCGGCGCAAGAAACTCTCCCAGCATTCTTTTTTAGCGCTCTTGTATTGCCATATAACATATTTAAAAAAATCAAATATTAGAATTTTGAGGCAACCGATTCTCAGACCTACCAAATATATCGTACTACAATAATTATTGTATTCGATTGCCATCTTGCAACCCTATATCGGTTTGGTGGATGGAACAGAATAATACAAAAATAGTTGTAGATCATAGAAGAGCGAAAATTTAAACTTGTATGTATTTTTTAATGCTGAATCATAATAATAATAAAAAAAAATGTCAAAAAATAAAAAAAAAACTGGATGGACTACCCTTAACATTTAAGGGGATGAAAAATAGATAGTAACCGATTCTCAGACCTTCTGAATGTGCATATAAAATTTGGTAAAAATCAGTAAAGCCGTTTCGGAGGAGTAAGGTAACTAACATTGTGACACGAGAATTTTATATATATTAGCATGTCAATTGACAAAACATATTGGATTATCAGTAATATTATGTTAACATCTTATGTACAATGTTTCTTGCAAATAAAATTTCATTTCATTTCATGAGATCGTAGCCGCGACTACACAATGTGGCTTGCCAGCACGCTCAGGCGAACATAGAAGATCCCAGAATCTTGGAGAAGAGGTGATTACCGGTTTTTCCCATTCCATTGATTCCTATTCTGTTCATCTCTATAATAGTTAGTAGTTCTTTATAAAATAGAGTCCACTTAAAATTCCCTGGCGCAACCACAAATACTACTCCTGACCACGGACCAGTAAAAAAAGAAGGACTCCGTGTCACCTTACATAACAGTGAGGCAATAAAAGCCGGTAAACGTGTAAATACATAGCCCCACACATACACTTACACTAATACAAGCCGATCGGCCGCCGTTATGAGATTTTCCATCGTCTATGACAGATCAGTATGCGTCGCAATAAAATATTTTAAAAATGCCGACGTGCGTTGTAAAAAAGTGTAAAAGCAATAATATAAAAGTATTTGTGGATATATAATATAATAATATAATATTGACACACTTTTAACACAAATTATCTTGCCCCAAGTTAAGCATATATAGACTGTGTTGTGGGTTACAAGACAATGATATATTTAATACAATATACTTACTTAAACATACATAAATTCATATAAACATACATAAATACATTTCAACATCTATGACTCGGAAACAAACAACGATATTCATCATATAAATGCTTGCACTTACCCATATATGATCACCACACACACTGGCATAAAGATGCTTCACTTGCTAATATCACGGCGCGGAGTCCTTGTTTTTTTTCTAGTCCGTGCTCCTGAAATGTATTTTTGTAACAGTTTCAATCAGTTTTCATATGGCGACCTTTACAAGAGATACGAGTAGACGACGAGATGAAGATTCATAACGAAATGCCGATTAAAGTCTCCAGCAATATTCTTGTTGGCGTAAGTAACAACAATCATGACAGAACTATTTTCTCGAGTTAAATTCATTGCACTTCCGGCAGACAATTTTCAAAACGATGCCACAGAGTAAAAACAACCAATCACACAAATTAAAATATAACCTACACTCTATTTTCAAGGCGAAACTGTAATATTGATATTTTTTATGTTCATAATAATTATATTTTTTTTTATGGAATAGGAGGACAAACGAGCGTACGGGTCACCTGTTGTTAAGTGATCACCGACGCCCACATTCTCTTGCAACACCAGAGGAATCACAGGAGCGTTGCCGGCCTTTAAGGAAGGTGTACTTAATTGTATTAATTATATTTTCATAATAATTATTTCTTATATATTCATATTCAATAACGTTAATTTTATACTTGAACATAATTTTGCATAAATTGTTTATACTCTAATTTTTATTCAAAACAGGATGTGACATCACTTACTGAAAGTAAAAAAACTACCACCCATTCCAAAATGAATGCCTCAGACCTGAGAAGAACGGGCGCAATAAACTCAGCGGGCTTTTAATTTTTCATAAAAAAATATGTTTACAAAGTAACATTGTACAATTATCTTTATAATTTAATAGCCTGAGGGCGGTCGCTCCATTCCCAATTTGTGGTATCATTAAGAAAGTCATTTATGTTATAGTAACATTTTCCACACAAACGTTTTTTAACAATTCTTTTGAATAACGTAATACTTTTGTTTTGAACATATTCTGAGATCCTGTTGTAAAAGCATATAGCTCCACAAAAGACTTACTAACTCGACTTAACCGAGTAGTAGACAGTATAAGCTTATGTCTGTTCCTGGTGTTAACATTATGGTTATGACAGTTTCGAGCAAATTCAGTATGTGTCGTACATAATATGGTTATACATCCCTTGTTGCGTAGAAAATAGTCCTATGATATCTGTATCGTATGGCATAGTAGTTAAAACGAGCTTTGGAACTTATGGAAAGTAATTACCGATGTTCAGTCTCTCCAGGAACCTCAGAGGATTTACATAGTATTATGTCTATTACTAGAGTCCCGTTCTCATTTAATTCCCATTTTGTTTACGGTTGACAAAAGTCAACAAAATATTGAATAAAAGCACGAAAGAATGAGATTTTTACCAACTAGATCTACCTTTAATCACTGACCTGTATAAATACCACTGGACAGGCTGTTCCAAAACTTTGACAATAAATTTTTTATGCCTATTTGAAGCGCCCTTCACGAGTGTACAGAGAACTAATTTTGACGTATAATGCAAATGGCTGCAAAGGAACGTACAATACTCTGAAGTAATTTTGCATTTTGAATTAATTTCGTTCATTTTCCATGTTACTTATAATTCAGGAATCAATGTTATAAAGTACACAATTTTTGTTTTAAATGGTTTCTCACCATCTATCGATTTTTGCTGAGGTTGTCATCAGTAGTTTTAGTACAGCAGACTCTCGCTACATGGCCAACAGCGCCAAAATGGCGAACATCAAACAGGCACAAAAAGCACTTTGACAGCCGCCAGTCCAGTGGTACATAGTAGAGATCAGTGCCTATAATACATTGCCTACATACACATTATAAAACCCAGAAAATGTACAAAACAAATGTGTTACGAAATTTAAAAGAATTGTTAAAAAAGGGTTGTATGGGAAAGGTTACTATAGCATAAACGATTTTCTTAATGACACCACAGACTGGGAATATAGCGAACACCCTCAGGCTCTCTAATTATAAATGCTTATTGTACGATATCACATTGTAATCCATATTTTATATAAAAAAAAAGCCCGCTGAGTTTCTTGCGCCCATTCTTCTCAGGTCTGAGGCAGTCTCTTTTGAATGGGTGGTAGTTTTTGACGTTCAATAAGTGATTTTAAATCCTATTTTGAATAAAAATATTTGAATTTTATTTTGTATGGAAATTCGTCATTTTCGGTGATAAAACCATGAAACTTGTCAGTAATTTATGAACATTTGTTCGAGCATTTTTGAAACTTTGATCTTCATGGGGTCATTCCCAGGGGATAAAAGGGAGATTAAAGTTCACGGGGAAATATTATTAAAGAGACTGTCCACAATGACAAGGGATATGCACTGTATCGTAGAAGAGCGCCTCCAGCAGTGGAAAGAGCAGTTTGTATGTGAGTATATTTGCAAAGTATCCTAAAAAATGATAATTTTGCCTAAAGTAAGTATTCCACGCGGACGAAGTCGCGAGTAAAAGCTAGTATAGTATGTATCTCGTTAGTTGCATGGGAGAGAATACAAAAATGGTCACGAGTACTCTCTGTGACGAAGTTTCTAATTTTTTTTAATGAAAATAAGGGACGAGACGAGCAGGACGTTCAGCTGATGGTAATTGATACGTCCTGCCTATTACAATGCAGTGCCACTTGAAAAAAACAATAATTTTGAGCGGCACTACAACTGCGCTTGGGAATAGATGTTAAGTCTCATTTGCCCAGTAATTTCAGTAGCCACGAGGCGCCGCTTTAGACCGAAACAAAGTAATGCTTATTCAATTATATCAAGCAATAATTATAGAAATAATACTTTAAACTTAGAGCAAGTCGAAGTAAGAAATGAATCTATCTATCGACTGAAAAGAAGTCCTGAGATTGGGGAATTTATTTATCTCAAATATTCGGTTTCCGCACTTGGCAGAGCTCGTCAAGTTTACTGAGACTCGCGTCTTTACCATCAAAAGTTAATGTATAAGAACATAGTTTATTTTCACATACTCGTAAAATACACACATCACATACTAGATAAAATATAAGAATTTTATCTACAACCACGCATTAAGCCCTCTATTACAGATTCTAAAGCAGTTAGTGTATTGCCAACATTAAAACATCCAATGTCCTAATAACCATTACATCATCCAAGTGAGTGTTGTAATGTTGTACTGAATTTCATAACAAAATTCTTTTTTTTTTCGATCCCTTCATGCGCAAAGAGTTTCAACACACGGCCACATCCTTATTGCTCGATGCGTGGTATTTGTATTAATTTCAAAAAAAGAACATTTTCGTACCAGAACGTTGCGCGCCGTAAAATAAATTAGGTTATTCGAATCCCGGCCATTTTTCTTCGATATTTTTATTGTTTTGTTTACAAAAAATGAGCGATTCAAGTTTTGATAGCACACCGCCATGTATTTTAAACGCTGCAAAAGGGCATAATATTCAAGTGAATTTTAATAATTGCTCTATACAAAATGTAAATTACTACTAAAATAAGTATATAGTTTATTTGTATATAATCAGTAATGGATAATATTAGGTTACTACTAGGACTAGCTGTTTTAATGTTAGCAGTAAGCTATCTGTTTCAGAATCATTTACGGCCGAAATTAATAATCAATCTAATCTTTGATCTTCGGATTTTCGATCATAAATATAAACCAAGTCTTTAGTTAAGTGTGCCAATAAACAAACCATGGATCAAAATTGTAATCTTTAAAATCAATATATGTTTGGGAGGAAGGATTATAGATTATAGATTACAGATTACCTCTGTTCGAAAATGACAGTTTGAGCGTGTCAATAGCATATCTCTCGTTTTGGCGTTTCGATCAAGAAGCAACAAGCTTAATCTTAGACTTTCAAATTATGATTGATTCATATTATGGATGTAGGTAAAGTCTTGCACCAATGCAACTGTTGATAATAAGGTATTTAAACACGACTGTGGGTTACCAGTGGGTTTAAATGAAATGAAATGAAATGAAATGAAATGAAATGAAATGAAATGAAATTTATTTGCAGGAAACATTGTACTTAAGGTGTTAACAATATAATGGATAATCCAATATGTTTCGTCAATTGACATGCAAAATATGTTACAAAATTGTCTAAACACTAATCGTACTGTTATATTGAAACATGTCGGATTTCACAATGATATCAATAATATTTATAAAATGAAATTTTAATATTTATATAATATTATAATATGAGACGTAAATATCTTAATAATTCATTTAGTACCTATGTATAATATTAACAAATTCAATGTCATAAAAGTATATTAATTTACATATATTATTATCAAATAGACTAATTCATTTTGTATTGAAAAATTCATTTAAACTATAGAAGCACTTATTTGTTAACCACTGATGCAGTCTTCTTTTAAAAACTTTGAACGGTAAATCTTTCAATTCATTGGGCAATTTATTATATATTTTCACAGACATGCTGAAACAATTTCTACTAAAAGATGCAGTTCTACAGAAGGGCATTATGAGTTTATTTGGATACCTTTTGTTTAAAACCTTCTGGCATTTTTTTGTATAGAAATCACACATATGTTTTTGAACAAATAGGCTTATTTCATATATGTATAGGCATGGCAGCGATAGAATTTTCAATTTTTTAAATAGCGGTCGACAAGAATCTAGGGGGCCGGCTCCACAAACCGCCCTGATACACTTCTTCTGTCCAATAAATAAATGCCCTATGCTCACCGAGTTGCCCCATATGACCAATCCATATCTTAAAGCTGAAACCACGAATGCATGATATGCCATTAGCGCTGTTTTTTCACCTATTGTTTTTGATACGCGTTTGAGGACAAATACATGTTGGTTAATTTTTTTGCTAATTTTGTCAACATGTGACTTGAAGGACAAGTTGCTGTCTAAAGAAATACCAAGAAAATTGACAAGTTGTGCTTCTTTAATATTCTCATTATGATAATTAACATTAATATCTTTTCCTTTCCCATTCTTATTATAATACTGCATATACATTGTTTTTTTTATATTTACAGTCAGGTTATTTTCAGTAAGCCATTCAATTGTGTCCTTTATTGTTTTATTAATTTCTATATCATATGTCAATTCATTGTTACATTTAATTACAATAGAGATGTCATCAGCAAAAAGAGTACAGTTATTAGTAGTAATGCTAGGTAAGTCGTTTATGTAGATTATGAATAGAAGTGGACCCAATATACTTCCTTGTGGTACACCTTTTGTTTTAAGTCTAAGTTCTGATCGATAAGGTATTACTTCTTGTTTATTATTTAATTTAGCAATTTCAACGTATTGAGTACGGTTTGAAAGATAACTTTTAAGCCAGTCATTTGCTAGACCTCGAATACCATATTGAGCGCACTTATCTAATAGTTTTTCATGACAAACATTGTCAAAAGCTTTGCTCATATCAAAAAATACTGATGTTACTGGAATTTTTGTGTCCATGCATTCCGATATTTCTTTTATTAGCGAAAAACACGCTAAAGTTGTTGATTTTCCTTTTTGGAAACCATTTTGTTCCTCCAAAATGATATTATGTTTAGTTAAAAAAGATGTTAATCGCTTGTGCAGTATCTTTTCAAAAATTTTTGAGATAACAGGAATGAGTGTGATTGGTCGATAGTTGTTAATATCCTTTTTATCACCCGCTTTGAGTAAAGGTGTTACTTTTGCCTTTTTTAAATTTGATGGGAAAGTACCTTCTTCAAAAGATAGATTTATTAAGTAGGCTAGGACTGGAGCTAGTTCCTTTGCACATTCCTTTATTACCTTTGTTGTTATTTCATCGCAGCCCGTGGAATTTGAATTATTAAGTGACTTAATAACGGTTATTATCTCCATTTCATCCGTTGGCATTAAGAAAATATTTGAATTGTTATGTTTTAATTTATATGTAGGTTTTTTATTTTTTACATTTTGACTTTGACTTTGTGTGACTGTATTTATAAAATAATTATTAAAAATAGTAGCAATCTGAGTTGGATTATTTATAATTTTATTTTCATATTTAATTTCATCGGTACTTCCTACATTAGAGTTAGTTTTATTTTTAATCACATTCCACGACGCTTTGCATTTATTTTTCGAGTAAAGTATATATTTGTTGTTACTACTTCTCTGAGCTAGGTCTATACACTTGTTGAGAATCTTTGAATAATTATTAAATTTGTTTTTGTTGGCAGGTATTTTATTCTTATAATATTGATACCTTAATTTTCTTTTTGTTGCACATGATTTTTTTATACCTCTGGACAACCATTTTATTTTTGAATTTGAAACATTAATTTTATACTTAAGAAGAGGAAAACATAATTTATAAAATATGATTAATGTATTGTAAAATTCATCAAAAGATTCGTCCAATTTCTGGGCATCATACACGTCTATCCAGTTAAGACTTTTTATACAGTCCTTAAATTTGTTTATGTTTTGATTACATAAATCTCTTTTGAAAATGAACTTATACGACGGTGTTGAATTATTTATTTTTGTCGGTACTACTAAGAATTGTGCTGTGTCATGATCCGATAGGCCTAACTGACGAATCTCCCCTGTGGCATTTTCTATATTACTAACAAAGAGATCAATACAGGATTTTTGCCGAGTAGGTTCATTAATATGTTTAAAAAAATTATAATTTCGCAATAAATTTGTAAACTCCAGATTCGTTTTAGTATTTTTTAGAGTGTCGATATTAAAATCACCAACAATCACAATATTACTGGTCTCCCAATATCTTAATTTGTGTAAAAGTAAATCAAGCTTATTCAAAAATTCAGCAACGTTCGAATTCGGCGTCCTGTATAGACATATTACAATTAATTTGTGCTTTGGTATTCTTAAACTACAACATTCGAAAGAATATTCTACACATAGCTCATCCATGACATCAAATTTTACAGCCTCAATATAGTCTCTGACTAGAATGCAGACCCCACCACGCTTTTGCTTAAGTCTACAAAAAGCAGATACCATTGTATATCCATTCAACTTAATATTAGATCTGTTTTCTGCATTCACGAATGTTTCTGATAGACATATAACATCTACTACTTTTCCATTTTCAAAAAGTTCAGTTAGAGCTATGTTTAGTAGATCTTTTTTACTTAAAACGCTTGCTATATTCTGATGCATTATATTAAGATAAAATTTGGACTCGAAAAAATGAATCGCTTTTGAGGTCATTATTTTGTTCTTTACTTTTTAGTTTGAAATAATATGGTATAGTACCTTTTATTATTTTACTATTGGTGATAGTTTTGGCAGACTGCGATATTTGAGCTTGATGTTGACTGCCTTTCGCACTACGAGCCATGATAATTTTACTACCGGGTACTAAATATTTTTGCCTATAATACATTGAGTCAATAAGCTTATTTATTCTATAACAAAAATCATGAATGAAGTTTTTCTTGCCAGGGTACGATTTTGCTAAAGTCAAGTATGTACAATTTTTATAATTTTTACAAGTCAGTTCCAATAAATTATTCAGTTTTCTTTCATTAATGTAGTAATTTTGCAGTACACTGGTTACAATAACTGTTGCTTTATTATGACGCTTTAAGAAAAAACCAAGTTCCATTATAATTTTGTAAGGATTACTATCCTGTTCGCCTAAACACAAAATTATTTTATCATTATGATTAAATTCAGTATTATTAAACGTCGCAACGAGTTCATCGCACGTTGCATGAGGTTTAACGAAAGAAAATATTTGATAGTTTTCGTATTTAGTATTCTGACGTGATTGGATAAGGGATCTTGCTAAATTAACACATTGTTGTCCGCCAAGTATCATAATTCGCATTTTGTCTGAATTCTCTTTTGAATTTTCAGGTTTGGTGTCCGTGTCACTAACCGATGAAGGATTTATTTCTTCTTCCCTTATTTTGAAGGTTTCTCCCTGTGTACTCGTAGTTGGCGTAGGGACGCATCCCTCACTCCAACATACTGCTGTCTTCTCATAAGTTTTTTCTAAACAAATGCAGGATGACTCCGATTCTTGTATGAACTCCTTAGTACTTGAATTAGTGGGAAATTCCGATTCTTGATTTGTTTCAGTATAACTCGAATCTAATTGTAAGGTTTGAGCTAATTCCAATAATCTAGGATTATTCCTTTTTTTTAAAGAAGTGTTTATAGGGCTATTGTTTCTTGGACTAAAACACACTTTTTTAAGGACTTCTATTTGATTTCTCTGTTCCGTTATTAGTTTCTTCAACTCATTAATTTCTCCTGATAGTGTGAAAATCTCCGTGTGTGCACTATTTAGCTGCATGTTAAGACTTGTGATTTCTTCTTTTAAATCAATAATTTCTTCTTGTGTAACTATTGTA